>JAOQML010012668.1:0-26809 GCA_027568935.1 Erythroxylum urbanii | reverse complement strand
CATCGTAAATTTCTTAGAGATCTGCGACACATTTTGATTTAATAGAATGTTCAACGATGAAGTGAAGCTGGGACTATTTTCATTCACGTTGAAAGATCGGGTTAAAGTGTGGTACAATTCATTGAATTCAAACTAGATAACAACTTAGGAGCGGCTTGCCCAAACATTCCTTGCTAAGTATTTTTCGTTAGTGAAGACGACTAAGATTATCAAGGAGATTACAAATTTTCAGTAAAACGACAGGGAATCTCTCTACGAAGCTTGGGAGAGATTTAAAGAACTTCAGACAAGTTGCCCCCAACACAACCTGCTAAGAGAGTTCCTACTTTAGACATTCTACAATGGACTGAATCCGAGCACCAGAGGAACCATTGATGCAGTAGCTAGAGGTTCATTAATGAGGAAGATAGTGGAAGCAGCTAATGATCTCTTAGAAGAGTTGACGAGCACCAGCTGCATATGGTCGAGCGATAGGATCAAACAGGGGTAGAAAGAACAAAAAGGTATGATACCCATTGACTCTGTTACTGCCTTGTAGGCTTAGATCACGACTCTTACGAAACAGTTGAACAACATGCAAGGAGCATCCTCCTCTATAGTGAAAGCAACGTAAGTTTAATACAATCTGTATGGGCAAAACGACCACGACTCAACTGAGTGTTTCTTGTTGGGAGCTGGTGGTATCGAACAGGTAAATTACATGGGTTAACCACAATAAATTACTAACCCGTATTCTAATACTTATAATCCGGGATGGAAAAATCATCCAAATTTTTCTTGGAGTATTAACAATGCAGTTGGCCAAGTAAGACAATAAGGACCTCCGGGATTCTAGCAAGATCGAATTAGAGCAATAGAGAGTAAGATGGATAAGATGATGGAAATACTGGGGTCCGAATTGGCAGTTCAAGAGGAAAATCAGAAGAGGATGTTTGTAAGCTAAGAGGAGAGTCAAAAAAGGGTGAAGGCCAAATTGGACCAAATCTTGAAGAATCATGCCTTATCGATCCATAATTTGGAGGTTCAGGTTGGTCAACTTGCTAATACGTTATCGTCAAGAAATGTAGGTAGCCTACCGAGCAACACCAAGGTCAACCCAAAGGAAAGAATCATGGCCCTCCCTTAGACAGAGAAAAAGAAAAATGAACATGAGGAGAAAGACTGATTCAAGAGAGAAGGACAAACAATTATGAAAGTCCTTCCGAGTGGACCAGTAAGCGAGCCAATTAGAGAACTTCAACTTGGTATTCCACAACAGGTTTTTGCTCAGCAGAAGTCATCTTTAAGTAAAGCAACGAGGAATTCTAAGGAGGTTGAGCTAAGTAAGATGATGGATGTAACGAATCAACTTCAAATAAAACTCATCTTAAAGGAATCTTTGGAGAAAAAATAATCAAGTATGCATCAGAAGAAAGTCCACACATAGCATAAAAGAAAAAAGGGGATTTCTCATTCTGTGCAATATAAATGGGATCGAGATAGCTAGGGCATTTGCAGATTTGGAAGCTAGTATCAACATGATGCCCTACACGTTTAATCAAAAGTTAGGTTTATAAAAGCCAGAGCCCACTAAAATATTGGTGAAAATAGCCGACAGAACAGTGCATCAGCCGAAGGGGATCATCATGAACGTGCAGATATGGATTGATAAGTTTATCTTCCCTGTAGATTTCTACATACTAGATATTAGAATAGTTGCAAAAACATCGATGGTTCTTAGACGACCATTCCTAGCTACTTTTTGTTCGATAATTGATATGGATGGGGGAGAACTAACACAGAGAGTTAGAAAGGAGAAATTGGCTTTCCTGGACACCTTGAAAGCCAATTTCTCCTTTCCAACTTTTAGTGTTACATTGCACAAAATCTTTATGGTGGCCTCACCCTAGAATGATTTAGGTAGCTTGGCATGAGAAAGTATACATTAAATCTTTCTCCAGTAGTACTATTCATTCTCTTTATAACACCATTCAATTGACAATATCTTCTTGATTCTGATACCATAGGATTTGCAATATTCCTTAAACGGATCCTAACACTTTCCATCATTATTAGCTTGTAAAAATTTTAATATTTGATTAGTCTCTTGTTCCATCCTAGTATGAAACTCGTTAAATTCTTCAATTACCTAGCCTTTTGGTTTCAATAAGAATACTTAAACTTTTCTCTAGAAGTCATTAATAAAAGTAACAAAGTACAATGCACCACCAAGTAACTATTTAGTCATTGAAAAAACACCAATATATATCAAATCAAGAACATGTTTTCCCTTAATGGGATGCCCAAGTTTACAAATGAAATTCTATGTTGTTTTCAAGCTAAACAATCAAAGCAAAGATTAAAAGCCTTGAATCTAATGTTAGGAAGATGTTATTTTTGAGTAAGGATTTGTAATCCCTTTCCATTCATGTTTCTAAACCTTCTATGCCATAACTCCAGGTCTTTATAATCAACAACATTATTTATCTCTTTTTTGTATAATTTTCCTTGCATCATATACAAGAATCCTTCCTTTCTTCCTTGAGTCACAATAAAATTAACTTTAGTGAACTTCCATTTGTCATTATCATGATGACTCTCAAAATCATCATTATTGAGTTTTTCCATTGAGATAAGATCAAGAAGTATATTTAGAACATACCTCCCTTTCTTCAACATAAGCTCACAAATGATGTTTGTTACTAAGATGACATCTCTCATTCTAATAATCTGACATTTGTTTTCATTTCCCATCTTAAAGGTGGCTTATATTAGTGAAAAATTGAGAGAAATGAGGCTTAGGCGATTCAGGCATGTTAAAAGGAGACACCCTGATGATTCAGTGAGACGATGTAAGAAAATAGTACTTAGAGAGTATAAAAAAAAAGGAAGGCATAAGAAGAACTTGGAGGAAGTGATTAAGAATGATATGACGAATGGAACTTATCGAGGATATGGCCTATAATAGAAAACTTTGGTGTACTAGGATGCAGATAAAGGATCTCTCTTAGAGAGGTCATTCTCATTCTCTTAGGTATTTTAGTCTTTGTCCTTTTATTTTTTTATACATAGTAATTACCTCCTAGTTAGTTAGCTTAGTTAGTTTCTTGACATGACTGATTTGAGTTACTCTTTTACTTGTCTTTTTCTAGTTTGTGTATTTATTTACTTATGTTATCTTTTATTGTCAATCTTCACCATCTTTTATACATACAGTATTTTGTATTGCATTACCTATTTGTATATTTTTTATTTATACGTATTCATTTATATTTTTATATGATATTTATGTTGTATTGTATGTAGGTTTATCGAAAATAACCTATTTACCAGGTAGGGGTAAGGCTACATACTACTGGACTTCTACAGGTCTCACGTTTCAGTGGGACTTTCATTAAAAGAAGTTGTTGTTGTTGTTGTTATTGTTGTTGTTGTTGTTGTTATTGTTGTTGTTGTTATAATACCAAATGTAGGATGAGAAGAAGCTTTTAAGTAGGATGACTGAATGGATACAGTACTAGAATCAATAATTCATCAATTATCTTCCTTTAGACTAACCTTGAACTATATTTTTTCCACAATTCTCACTTTTTACTTAATTTGCATTGACATTTTCCTTTGAATATCTTGTGGAACCACATTCTTTTTTTTCTAGCCTTTTCCTTTAGAAGACTACCACTTCTAATATTTATGATAACTTTTCTACCAAGATCAGAGTTACTGACAATGACGGTAAGTGTATTCTAACTCTCTAGTAATAAACTAAGAAAAATTGGTGCCTGCAACTCATTATCAATGATCATTTTTTCCTTGATAATTTGCTAACAAGTACCTTTAAATTATTCAAATGCTTTATCATATTTTAATTATCTTTGTATTATAACTTCTCCAATTGTGTCATTAAATATTCTTTATTGTTAGTTGTCCTTTTGAATTCTTAATTAAAACTTTGACCATAATTTATAAGCTTTTGTGTAATTTGACACTTGTATTAAATTAGGATTAAAATGATTCGTTCTATCATAACTAGAGACATTTAATGAAAAAAACTCTCATCTAAGTAGGATGGATTACAGCAAGAATATTTTTCATAATTTTATGAAACACATTTAAATTTTGAGATATGAACAACTTCTTAAACTTGTCATCCTGAATAGATTTGACTGTTACTTAGATTAAATTCACCAAACATATCTCTTTTTTCTACCATAAATGGATTTATAAAGTTTTCTAACGTTCTCCTATTAGAGCTCTAACAGAACTTCTAAATTGATTTTTGGTTCCACACATATAGAGGAATAATCTTCTAGTCCTCTTTATTTGCATTCTAGTGAAAATCCTTCATTAGTGCTTGTTTCACCTTTGCTAATGGAGATAATTATTACCTATTTTTGAGCGATAGAGATGGCATTATCTTAGAAAACAAGTTACAGTAAAGTAATTGTCTATCACCGGCTATTTTAGTAAATTGAATAAGTTTATAGGATGAGTATGTGGTTTTGAGGTCAATGCCAAGTTATTGTTGTTGTGGTTTATTAAATTTTATTCTATCTCGACAATACGATAATTATGTGATACATTTCCTTGAGATAATTTTAGTGTAATTAAGTCCTAGACATAGCTTTAAGATCATTTCTCTATGGATAAAGTTAAAGAATTTACAAAAAAAACTTACTGTAAATAGCAAAAGTAACAAATGGGGGATTGTTTTACAATGTTCTTGACTCATGATATGTTAAATCTTCAAGAGGTTCAACTTGATTCCACCGATTCAAGTTTCTTTGCTTAATCAACAATGAAAGATCATGATTATTTATCTAATAACCTACTACTCAGTCACTCAATTGTTTTTTTTTAAGTATGCTTTATACGTACTTATAGAATAAAAATTGATCAGGCAGTTAAGGAGATATGGATGATTGGGATAACATGTTTTATCCCATGGTAACTAAAAACAGTTACCTTATCCTAATATTTGAATTTGAATATCGATTATCACCATGGGCAGATAGCTATTAATCGTAAATGCCAACATCTCCCACTCGCATATGACGAGTAAGACGTTGCATACTTCATCCCTTAACATTGTTATTAAACTTAATCACACAGACAAATGAATGGTACGATTGTTGACTCTATTGAAATTTGGGAGCACTATACTAGAAACCAATTAAGGCCAGTATAGAGACATTAACCCTTAGTATAGAGAAAATTAATTAAAGACTTAGTATACGCTAGAAGTAGTTGATTACGTCAAGTAAAGTATCTCTAATCCCTCACATAGCATACTTATACCTCCACACATTACACATTATACTTATAATTATGTCACTTTTCTAAAAGCGCCATAACTTGTCGACAAATAATACATGATCATAATTCAAATATTCTTCCTTTTCCCTAATGTCAATTGGTTTTCAAATTAATAGCTTTCCCAGTAATTCTCTATAAGGTCCAATCTCTTATGACTGTCAACAACAGACCAAAGTAGCTTACATTAACCATCAACCTCTTGACACCATCTAAAGTTATAAGGACACATATTACAAGACCAATTATATGCCTTTAAGGACTCACAAAGTGATGAAGCAAGGATTCATTCACTCACGTCCTTTCATAATCGCAAAGCACATGAGTATGAATGCATGCTAGATATATCAAACAAGATATCGAACAAATCTTAGTCAAGTCGCTATTCAACTGCTTTACTCAAGATCTTTCTTTGTTCTCTACTTCAATCAAATATACTAAAGATCTCGCATCTAGCTTAAAAGAAACAAGCATATATGGATTGTGGGTACTTCATATGTCATCTAACTATTAGATCTCTGACAGTTGTCATTTGTATTGTGTTTTAGGGTTTAAATTGATATGTATTTAGTATGAATTTGAGTGTTGAGTGTGTATTTAGGTTTTAATTGTGTTTGTTTGTGTGTTTAAGTGTTTTTTATGGGTTAGTATGAGTCTTTGTGCTTAATTGTTATATTTTTTAGGTACATTAATGTGTTTGTTAGTGTTTCAGGGTAAACGACAAAGAACAGAGAAGTTACAAAGAGTTTCGAGCCAAAGACATAGCCCACGATTGTGAAAGAAATCGACGAGCTAGAGTAGCCAAGCCACGATCGTGCACTTTGGGGCACGATCGGGACAGAGAGCTTACATTCAGGCCACAGAAAGGTTTAGGCATTGGTCACAATCGTGGTAGGCAGGGCCACGATCATGGCTTGTGTTGGGCTGAAGCAAAAACTCAAATTTTGCAAGATTTTTTGGACCGTTTCGACCCCGAATTTAACCTAGAGCGTCCAAAGTATAAATACATCATTATCAAATAGATGCAGTAGCTTTGGAAGTCTGAAAAGAGATCCTTCATGTTAGCTAATTCCAAAAATACCTAGAGAGAAATCGAGAGATTAAGGAAGGAGACAAAGAAGAGAAACACGGAGAAGAAATTTGACGTGACATACTTCCCAAAATAGGTGATTTCCCACTATCGATGTATTTTCCAGTTATTTCAATTTTATTCATGTATATAATTGAAATAGGTGTTGAGAATAAGTTGTGTTGAATGTTGAGCTTTTGTTTATACTAACCTTTGGGATTTTGATTTTTGAGATTAATAAAGTTTGATTGATTGTGTTTTTTATTGATTTAATTGTAATTTAATTCTACTCTTAATAACTTGGTAATAGACTGAGAGGGTGAGCCGAGTGAAAATAATCAAATTGAGCTAACAAGAGTTAGGCAATTTGATAGGTAAAAAATTAAATCAAACTGGTATAATTGTGTAACGAGAGATCGGACATAGGTTCCCAGTAGGTTATTAGAAAATTTAGAACTAATTTAAGTTTTGGGTCATTTATAAATCGAGAGATCACAATTCCATAATTTAAATTAAGGATTATCAATTAGGGTTAAGAATTATAACTCGAGAGAGAGTAATTCACCCTAGGATCGTCTAAACCCATTAATTTGATAATTGCATAATTGATTAGATTTTCGTTAATTTCGGATTAAAACCCCCTTTCTCTCACTTAATAATTTCTAGGTTAGTTTTGGGATTGGTTTGTGTGACTTGTTATCTTGTTTAGATTTCTGCAATTAAATTCTTGAAATTAATTATTTGATTGGTTTATTTTCTGCATTAGTTATTTATTTTGAATTATTTTAGTTTAATACGACCTTAGATTTTTGGACTAGGCTTCCCTCCTCTTGGGATCGATACCTTAGGTACTATGCGAACGAACTATGCGCTTACAGAATTTACCAAGGTTAATAAATATTAAAACTTAGCATGTGTAACCTTGCGATCAAGTTTTTGGCACCGTTGTCGGGGAGGCAATTTAGTTCTATAGTTTAAGGCGTTAGAGTAGTTTTTTAATTTTTGTTTTTATTTCTTTTGTTCATTTTAGGAAGCGTGCTCTTACATAAACACAAGATTCACGAGAGTTTCGAGTCGTGCAACAGAGAAAATAGATTTAGATATCACATGATTAGAATGAACCCTTAGGAAAGCTTGACGAGAGGAAGACGAAGAGTTAGGAAAATCACAAATGACTAAGGAATTTCAAAGAAATATGGATCAAGAAGCTAATCAAGGACGACAATAGAGAACCCTCATGGACTTTATGAGGCCAGGGTTTAACCCATCGAACAAGGAGTGGCTAGGTTGCCTGTTCAAGTGGCCTCATTCAAAATTAAGCTAGCCCTCCTGAACGTGCTTCAGCAGAACTTCCAATTTTATGGATTGGTGAATGAGGATCCTAACCCACACATCATGAACTTCCTTAAGATATATGATACTTTTCGGTATCACCAGATAATGGAGGACGCTATTAGGATTAGGCTGTTCCCTTTCACTTTTAGAGATATAGCGAAGACTTGGTATCATTCACTAAGCCCCGCCAACATCACGACATGGGAAAAGCTTGTGCATGCCTTTTTAGACAAGTACTTTCTACTGACAAAGACCTCGATGATAATAAAGGAAATAACCAGTTTACAACAAGGTGACGGGGAGTCAATTTATGAAGCTTGGGAGAGATATAAGGATTTGCAAAGGAAATGCCCACACCACAACCTACCAAAGGAGTTCCTTTTGTAGAATTTCTACAATGGAGTGAACCTACCTACTAGAGGCACGATCGATGCAGCGTTAGGAGGATCTTTGATGCAAAAGATGGCAAATGAAGTAGAGGAGTTGAGCAAGGAGATGGCCAGCAACAACTACTTATGGACGAGCGAGAGAGGTAGGCAGCCTAATACTTTTCGAGAGCAAAAGGGAATCATTGCAGTCGATCAAATGATAGAGATGCAAGCGAGGATCAACAATTTGATGCGATAACTAAGCAACATGAAGGCATCATCATTAGCCCAGGTGAAGGCTATACAAGTGAAGTGTGAGCTCTTTGGTTAGACAAATCATGATACTGTGGACTGCTACTCTATGAGAGAGGATAATCAGGAGTAAGTGAACTATATGGGGACGCAATTTGGACGAGGAGGGGGAAACAATCCCTACTCCAACACTTACAACCTGGGGTGCAAGAATCACCTGAACATCTCCTGGTCAAATAATAATAGAGGACAGTTTAGGCCTCAAGGGAAATTGAGCTTTCAACAAGATAAAGTAAGCTCGATGGAGTCAAAGTTTGACAGAATTTTGGATAAGATCGGAGGCATAGAGGAAGCACATAGGAGGCTTGAGAGCAAATTTGAGCAAGTAATAAAGAATCATGCCTCATTTATACACAATTTAGAAGTTCAAGTGGGCCATTTAGCAGAGGCAATGTTGATTTGGAATGCTAGAACTCTTCCAAGCAACACTGAGTCCAATATGAAGGAGCGATTCATAGTTATCAGTCAAACTTAGGACGAGGAACTAGAAAAGGTAGAAGATAAAAGAGAAGGTCAAGTGGTTAAAGAAGAACTTTCGATTGAGCCCATGATCGAATCATTGAATCTAACTCGACGTGTATTTCCATGCCCTATTGCGCAGCAAAGGGAGTTATATGTAAAAAGGGAAGTGGAAAAATTACAAGAGATTGAGCAAAATAAGATCGAGGAAGTGACGAAACTAGTATAGATAAGGCTCAAATTAAAGGAGTCTGTCAACAAGAAGGTTAAGGAGGGACCACTGGAAGATGACCCCAATATAGCTACGAAGAAAGAGGACTCAGAGGACTTTTTCATCCCTTGCTGTATTAACAGGATCATCATAAATAGGGCATTCATGAATTTAAGCGCGAGCATAAATATAATGCTCTACACCTTATGTTTAAAATTGGGGTTAAAAGAGTTAATACCCACCAAGTTTTTAGTTAAGACGGCTGATAGAACATCATATAGACCGATGAGAATTATACAAGATGTGCCAGTAAATGTTGGTAAATTTATCTTTCCCACAGACTTCTACATTTTGGACATTAGCGAACATGGGGAATCCCTGATAATTCTTAGTCGACTGTTTTTGACCACTGCGCACTCAATTATTAATGTTGATAGGGGTGAATTAACTCTACAAATAGGGAAGGAGAAATTGACATTCAAGGTGTCCACTAGCGAGTACGGAGCTCCTTCACCTTCAGTGGATCTAAAAGACCCCGAACCTCGAGGTGAATAGGAGGACATAGAAGATCCTGGGAATGCTTCCAGGAAGAAACGCTCACGAAGGACAAGGCGAGGAAAGGAAAATTACAAGGAAGGTGGGGAATGTAGCATGGTAGCTTGGGTTCAAATGTTGAGATTAATGAAGATGTTACCATCAAACCATTCATTCCAACCATTGTGAGCTTAAAGGAGCATTGAGCTACTGACATTAACAAAAATGCAGTATGGGAGGCAACTCATGAAATTTTTTTTGTTTTTAATTTTGTTAGAACGTTTGAAATGTTATAGCTAGGTTCATTTTTTTTGTTTGAATAAAAATCAGAAAAGGAATCAGACTTCAGAAATTATGTGGAAGATGTTCAAGCATGAAAAGAGAGGCAGACAAGGGATAGGAAGTTAAATTGAAACAAATTGGAAAAAGAACAAAAGAAGGAATTTGGAGTGAGTGTAAAGTCGCGAGTCACGACTGTGACCTAGCAGGTCATGATCGTGGCCTGCGATTGAGCGTGTGCTAGGTGGTAAGTTACATGCCACGATCGTGGCATAGTAGGTCACGATCGTGGCCCATGATTAGGAAGAAAAGGGGAGAACACATTTCTTAAAAAGATCTTTTACCATTTTACCCTTTTTACCACTTATATATTCAGTTCTAACTTCAATTTCACTTTCACTTTCATTTTCACTTTATCTCTCTAGAAATTAAGCATCCAAACACTCTTACATCTCTCTAGAATTTTTCAAACTCTAAATTCTTCCCAATTTCTGCCCAATCATGCTGGGCATTAAACAATCAGCCTGACGGGAATCATATGGATGACAGCAAATCACGAGACAGGGGAGACAAAATCAAACGGTAGACTATGGCCCGCCCTTCTCAATCTGTACAGAGGAGGAAGGTACTCATTTTCGATCCTTCATACTAGACAACTTATAATCCTAAAGTACTTTGATTTTGACACCCTAGATAGGTTAAAATTACACGAGTGAGTAGAGAACCTAACTGAGAGGATCCAGTGGGTTCAATTTATTCGATTTCAATTCCCTATTTATAAGGAGCTTACACTAGAAATTTTCACTTTCTTGACTGTTGAGCCCAATAATACAAAAGAATTGTGGTTTAGGTTGGGAGGACTAGCATATGAATTGAATGTTGAAATTATGTGTGAGATGTGCGAATTCCCTGAATCCTCCATCATTGACATTCATTAAGACTTTCGTCCTTCCCAATACTAGCATGAGCTTACTGGAATTGAGCAATTCTATGCAAAGAATGCTCACAATAACATCATACGATCCCATGAACACTTGTTTTTGCACAAATTTATGTGCCAGCTGGTTTCGATAAAATGGAAACCAACAAATGTTCCACCAAGGAACTCTTTATGTTGTGGTGCATGGTCCACAGTATTCCAGTTTACACATCTACGCATATGCTGAATGCTATTGCTATGACTCCGCGTATAGTATATAACGATGTTTCACACCAGAGATT
Source organism: Erythroxylum urbanii (assembly GCA_027568935.1). Classification (NCBI taxonomy): domain Eukaryota; kingdom Viridiplantae; phylum Streptophyta; class Magnoliopsida; order Malpighiales; family Erythroxylaceae; genus Erythroxylum; species Erythroxylum urbanii. The sequence continues at coordinate 15,732 of JAOQML010012668.1, read as the reverse complement.
AAGATGCAATATGTTGCAGTATAATAAAGTGACTTTGTATGCATAGAGACAATTAAAGTCTCATGAGTTGATTATTTGATACATGATTTGGAATTTTCTGCAATAGTAATTGCTTTGGGAGCTTGGAGACATTATGATGTACAAACGAGTATTTCCCAATAAAGCTAGTGTGATAATCTAATGCATTGAACAGAAAATTCAACAGCAGTGTAGCATAAATTTAGATATTGAGGTTACCAAATCTAGTGTAATGAAGAGCCTAGAATGATTGAATTGAAATTGGGGGGAAAATGAAGTGCTATTAGCTATATAAAATTTAAGACTAGTTTGTGTTACAGGATTATAAAAGCCCTAAGTAAGGATTCAAAATTTGTGAATCTTATTGAGGAATTAGAAATGAATTACAATTTTGAGTTAAATTGGAAAAATGATATTTTGTGGTTATAGACAAAAATATGCATACCAGATAAAGACGATTGAGCAAAGAGGTTATTAGAGAAAGTGGAAATAGCAACCTATGCTATACATCCTAGTAGGAATACACTGAAGCATTATTTAATGACCAAGAATGTCAAAGCTGAATGTTTAACACTATCTCCATCCATTTTCAAGATGTAAAAATCCACTGGAAATACCAAAATGTTAATTTGGTCTAACACATCCTCAATAAATCCAATAGGATGCACAAATGAAAGATCAAATATTTGAATAATCACATCAATTTCTTACAAAAGAGCTCGGTAAATTTAGTATGGCATGACATTAATAGATGCACCTAAGTCTAGTGTGACACGCTTAATTTCCTTATTTCCAATAACACATGGAAGGGTAAACGTTCCTAAATCCTTCCATTTTTTTGGTAATCTTCTATTTCTCACAATTGATACATTCTAACCTAAACATTCCTTTTCCTTTAGCTTCCTTTTATTTATGCATAGTTCATTCAAGAATTTTGCATATTTTATAACTTGCTTGATGGCTTTTAGAAGTGATATATTGACTTGTACGTTTTTGAAGGTTTCTAGGATCTCTTTTTCATATTCCTCGTCTTTTTATCTAGCCAACTTGTTATGAAAATGAGATACACATGCATTAATTTATATAACATAAATCATTTTTTACCTTTATTGATTTTTAAGTTGGAAGTTTACGTGAGTTATTGGCCATGACAATTATTGGAAGTTTACGTGAGTTATTGGCCATAACATTTATTGGAAGTTTACGTGAGTTATTGGTCATGACAATTTACTCTTCATCTTCACGCATTTTCTTATCTCCTCTTGCTTTAGTCCTTCTTTTTCTTGTTCTATGAAGATAATTGAGTGTGAATCTCAAAAAGACAGCTCAAATATTGTGCTTTCGACTCACTTTAGCTCTTTTGCTTACGAATTATACCTAAAACAAAATATGAGCTAAATTGAATGTCTTAAACATTTCATAGCATTAATCACTAAGTATTAAGGAATAAGTGTATAATCAATTAAGAACATATAAAAGCTCTTCCTTCTTTCTTCATCATCTTGCTTTTTTACCTCCATTGGTAAAGAAGATCCAAATTGGATTTCCTTACCACTTCTCAAAGTCTTTACACTCACATTCTCATTAGGATTCATCACTGTTTGGGAAGGTAATTTTTCTCATACTTGTGCTTCCAATTTACTTATAAAGGTGGATCATTGAGTGATCTGATTTCCTAAGTTTTGAAGGCTTGCTCTTGTTTCATATCAAAATTGTTGAGTGCTCGTATCAAGTGGCTTAACAATTTCATCCAAAGATATATCTAAGTTTTAAGATTGATGTTGAGCATATATAGGTGCTTGAGTTTATTTATTAAAATTATGGGTTTGATATCTTTCTTTCCTTATTTGATTTCCATAGCTCAAGTTTAGATGGTCCCTCCATCTTGGATTATAACACTACAAGAAAATCATAAATTACCGACAAAAAATTACCGACAAAAAAAATCATAGCTAATTAGAGACAAAAAATCAATATCCGTCTGTAACACTATCATGAAAAATTCCATTTTGCGATGGACAAAAGTTTTGTCAGTAAAAGTGGAGGGAAAATATCTTAGCAAAATTTTCAACAGAATATAGCGATAAAAAAGTCATAACCATCGATAAATTAGGCAGGAATGCTTGCCGTAATAAACTAGCGTTGGGAATTTACCAACGGATCCATGTTCTGTCAGTGAATTTCCGATGGTATAACTGCTCCATCGATAAATTTATACGAAAACGCTTGGTTCAATAATTAAGCATCGGGATTTACTGACAATAATGTATTCCATCGGTAAACTTCCAATAGTTTGGCCACTCCATCGTTAGCTTCAGCTTAATCATTTTAAATAAATAAAAAATGATGACATTGGCCAGACTATCAGAAGTTTACCGACAGAATACATTCTCCCCCTTATTTTCTCCTATATGTTTTTGCCATCTTTTCTTCTCATTGTCGCTGATCGTCGTCGGTCATTGTTGTCGCTCATCCTTTTCTCCTCACCGGTGCTTACCCATCGCATATCATCGTCGTCGTCTTCCTTTAATCGTCGGTTGAGGAAACATTTTGTTCTTTGATTGTTTTTATTTTTGTTTGTTACTGTGTTTTATGTACTGTTTTGATTGTCATTGTCTTCTCTTCTTTGTTTTGGTTATCTTCTTTGGCCGTCGGGCACTCTAGCTCCATCATCTTCTTCCTTCACGTGCTTCAGTGACTTCTTCTACGTGTTGGTTGAGGTAAGTTGGTTTTGTTATTTCCTGAGTTTTTGTGTACTTGGTTTAATTTGGGTATTTGTTTGTGGTTTGAACCTCCCATTTGAACTTATTGCATTTTTAATGTAAATGGTATGCACCAGCCGAAACTTGTTTATGGTATCAACTTTGGTTTGTGGTTTTAAATTTTAAGTATTGTTAATCTAAATTTAAGTATTGTTAATCTAAATTTTATGTATTGTTAATCTAAACTATTAGCTTTAAATTTTAGGTATTGTTAATCTCTATCATTAAGACATTTTCTTATTGGTTGTGTTTGGTTGTTTCATTCTTAAAGTTGGGTTTATGAATGAATTAATACAGGATGAGTTTGAACTATTTTTAGCTTCTGCTGAATGCCTTGAGATACTTTTTTTTAATTTTTTGCTCATTTATAAAATGAGTGAAGGACTAAGAAAACCATAGTATCCTTTTAGTGATCTTTTACTATTTATTACAGCAATCCAAACATCATCTAAATATATTAAAGAGCAGTAAGATGAGAGTCTTGATTTTTAATAAATAAGCATGGTGTTCGCTCAAGGTTACACGCGCTAAGTTTTAATATTTATAACCTTAGCAATTACCGCAAGCACACGGGTCGTTCACGTAGTACCTAAGGTGTCAATCCCATGAAGAAGGGAAATAATCCTAAAATCTAAGGCATCTAAGTTCTTAATAAACCTAATTAACCAACTAATGCAGAAATTAAATCAATCAATAATCAAATATGAGAAATAAAAGTGCCAAAGAGTAAACAAAATAGCAATATCACAGCCCAACCTATAATCGACCTAGAAATTACCAAGGGAGAGAAAGGGGATTCTAATTCGAAACTAAGAAAACCTAACCAATTATGAAATTATTGAATTAACAGGTCTAGGCGGTCTTAGGGTGAATTACTCTCTCTCGAGTTATAATTCTTAACCCTAATTAGAAATCCCTAATTCAAATCTTCATATTACGTCATGTTTTCATCTAAATTTTTCTTATTTAAATCCATGAAGGCAATTATAACCTATAAAAATACTTGAAACGAATTAAGTACTAAATATACAATAAAATCATAAAATATTAATAAAAAATAAATCAAATACGAGGTATAGATATGATCAATCAAAAGCATTGCCCACTTATACTTTAAATGTGAATACAATGCTTCTATTTGGGCTAGTATTCAACATACACTAAATCAATATTGCCATGAATCATATTAGAGCAAGATACTAGAATGGACTGAAGCAAAATTCCAACCTATGGGAAATGATAGAATCTGCTAAAGTCTTAGTCTTAATTATGTAGTTTATGCTATCTAGAGGGAAAGAAATAAAAAAATTCATCAAAAGACTAAAATTGACAAGCACACTCTAATTCCAAAGTTGCATTGCTGGATTAAGGAAACGTTGGTAGCCATCAAGTGACTGATCTTCTAAGGTCCTACCTCATAAGGCAATGGAAGCTTTGGTGCTAGTTTTATCTTTTTTGAAATTAACTATGTTGTTCTATCTTATTTTGTCTTAAACTTATTGTATTCTCTCTTTTTTATGCCTTTCATGGAAATTAAAGAATTCTTTATTTAACTTCCAAAGAAAAAAGAAAATCAATAAGAAAATATTTAGGTGGCACCTATTTTTCTACCAATACTAATCAAATACCAATTACAATTCCCTATCCCTCAAACTCCTATTCAAAATACACAAAATATGTTTAGGAAATTGTGAGAGGCTACAGTTTACTTTTACTTTTTTTAGGCTTAACATGTATTAAAATAATGTTCCTTCCATTATGCTTAAATGAATAAGTATTATCTCTACCAAACTTAAAAACATTAACATCATAAAGCTAAAGAAAACCTAAAAGAATATAATCAACATCCATAAGCAAAAAAACATAGTATTTGTCATCTTTATAATCCCTCATCTAAACATAAACTATACATCTTTTTTAGACATATAAACTTGTCTTTTTCACCTATACTATTCTTAAATTCATTAAGCTACCTCTATATATCATTAGCTTATAGTTTTTATCCCTATTCTTAATAGAAGTGTGAAAAATACTAGTGCACATCTAACTTTCATTATCTATAGTAGCAGACAACACACATCTGTCTAGACCAACATAACCATCATCATCGAAACCTATCATCTTCATCATTATGATAGTCCAATGGATCAACAATTGGGTTTAACTAATTTTTAAAACAATTTGAATAAATTTTTAAATCTAATGCATATTAAAGGAAATGAGAAGCAATATGACTCTTGTTCTAGACTTAGTGACAGATGTAGGAGGTTTAGACTTATTAATGCTAGATTCCTTACTAAAATCTTGAGATTTAGCTTTACTACATAATGATACAGTTTATGAAAAGTAGTTTAGATTGATTATGTGATCATATGTACTAATCTTATTGAATTTCTAAATAACTAAAGCTTTTTGATAGGCATCCTTTTGTGTGTATGGTGCATACAATTTGACTACATTTTGAATCATACCGAAGATCATTGATGAAATGAGTACATATAGTAAATAGATTTTTAGTGTAAAATTCATTTCATCAATCATAATTACTATAAATTTAGTAAAATATATATTCACATTAGGTGCCAATTATTTTAGATTTATTGTATGAGTAAAAAGCCAATTATTTTAGACTTATCTTATGAGCAAACAAGTCACTTTTATTAGATTCAAGTATGTACTTCTCTTTAATCTTCAATTTTATATCCTTTCATCGAGAGAAAGATACTGCACCTGAATAGGCTAGATCTTGTAACGTATTTTGCTAATGCATTTTAACTTATTTGTTTGATTTTATTTTTATAAAAACAAATATGTTCATTAGTAATCATTCCATACTAATCAAAATGTTCCTTAATAAAAACTAACTATTCGGAATATCCATAGTTCCATCAAACTCAGAACAATTTTGTGATATTCCTTTATAGTGGCTTAAATTATCTATCTTGATCCCCACCCTTACTTCCATAAAAGCTTTGATATCTACTCCTATTAATACTAGTTTTAGGGTCTCAATCATTAAGTGGTAGGCAATCAACATAAATGTTAAAAGTCTAAGATGATACCTCTCACTTAGGCTAAGTAAAAAGGAGCCTATACATGTACCCTTATAATATATTTATCAATTATGTTACTTGCAATGTTCACGTTATGTAGATTTTCATGTATGATATATATAAGTTCATTTAACCTTTTTGAGCTTACAATATGATAAGAACTCCGAACATATGTTAGACCAATTTGTTTCTTGATAAATTTATTTTAAAAATTCCCTAATTTTATGTTTACCTAAATACTTTAAGGTCAATTCCATTTTTTTATAATTTAATTACAAAAAAATCACAAACTTTACTGAATTTTGCAATTATAGCCTGAACGTAAAAAGGTGGCAACTAAATGCTCATGTAAAGCCTAAATTATATAGTTGAAATGTTACATGTTCATGAAAGTACATGTATGATAGGTGTTAAAATTTGTGATATGATTGAGAATTGCATATGACTTGAATTTTGGGTTTAATGGATCATATTTAGTGAATTGGAACTAATTAACATCATTAGAGAATTGAGGTATTAAAATGGACCAATTATTATGTGAGAAGTGGACCAATCTTGGAGTGACATGTGGACTAATTGTTTAAATGACAAATGGCAACTAAATCTATGGATTAGTGGCAGCATCTTAATTAGGCAAATGGAATTACATGCCTTAAGGCACATAGCTTAGTAATTTGAGGACACCTAGCAAAGAAAGAGTTGAATCACTCCAGCTCATTTCGGCAGCCTTCTCATTATCTTTTCCTCCTCTCAACTGAAACCTCTCACTCCCTCTCAACTTCTGGAATTTTACTTGATTTTTTAGATCATCTTCATTTGGAATCTTTATGTGTGCTGATTGTTTGGAAGACTAGTTTGGCTTGTTCTTTGAAGTTAAAGAAGGTAAGGGAATTCTAAACTTGATAGCATGTATTAATATAGGTTTTATGATAATTAAATTGGCATGAATATCTGTTAAGATGATGAGAAATGAATGCTGGAAAAATGATCCTTGTATAATAATTTCTGGTTTGGTTTTGATGTGTGGAAGATATTGATTTGTAAGTTACTTAATCAATGACTTTTGAATTGGTTCTGGGCTTGAAATTGATGTGTAATTGAGGCATGAATAAGATGTAATTGAAGTGGAATTGAAGAACTATGGTGAAGGGGCATTGAAGGTGTAAGACGTGAGTTAACTGTAGCGGTTCCACTGAACATACAACGGTATTTTAGCCATAACGTGACCTATAGTTATCCAAATGGTGTGATTTTAATTTTATATTAAAGTACATACATATTTCTATAATTTTATTAAAGGAATAGAATTTTATTTATGTTTATAAGGGTTTTGAAATTTGTCTTGAAGTTGAGTTTTGGATTCGGTCACTGTTTGAGAACAATCTGTAGTATGTTAGGTATAGCTATAGGAATAATGAACCAAATTGTATTAACTTTAGTTTATTAGAAACTTAAGACATATAGGAACACTGGTTTAGAAGAACATATTGCCTAGAAACCTCAATTTCTATGTCAAAAGGGCCTTACAAATCTGACCCGAAACTTGTCCTGAGAAAATTTGGAAAAAGTGTAGGAAAAGGATAGTAGGTAGGGTTTTTACATGGTAAATGCTGATTTGTGAAAATTTTGAACCACATGAAGACAAGTCTCTCTAATGTGGTGTAATTAGACATCATTAAGGCTTGAAAATGAACCTAGATGATGTTAGATTAATTGAGTAAAAGTTAATTTAGTTATGGATTATTAATTGAGGAAATAACTTAAAGAATGTGTGATTATTTAATAATGTGTCTAATGTTAACATGTATGGTATGTTCAAGATGAATTTTTTCTTAAGAATATAAATGTATTCCAAGGGTTTGATGTGATGTGAATTGGATATGGATGTTTGTGAATTGGGAATTTCTATGATGTTATGTAATATATAATGAATAATATTTCATTAATATATTGATGCAAATGCTTATGTTTATAAGGCATATTAAGTTTGATCAAAAGAGAGTGAATATGTTCAATTTGAGAAAAATGTAATAAAGACATACGTTATATGCTACATTACTTGCTTGTGATTCTAAAATCTAAAATGGACTATTTTTAAACTGTTAAGTCCTAATCGTGGGTAAATAGGCATTCCTACAAAGATTTGCAGCTACTTTTGTGACACTTCGATGTCTTATGATATTGACACTTTGGTGTCTCCAGTTACTAAGACATAAGTCTCTCTTGTTTAGTTTTAATATAAATAAGTTCTGATCTGAGATAAGATAAATTTTGATTTAATACAAGATGAATTCTGATTTGATACAAGTTCTGATCTATTTTGGCACAATTATGTTCTGTTTGAAACTTGTGTATTCTATTTTGAAGCAATGACATTATGTTATGATATTTGTACGTCTTGTTCTGTAATGATGAAGTATATTCTGTTATGAGTCTCACAATGTTTGGTTTGTTATATAATATGAACAATTAAAGATTGTTGGTGATATGATCTAATTCTGTACATGTGAATGCTAGACAACTGTTTGAGACAATCATCATATTAGATCTTGTTTAGTTATTCCTCACTAAGCTATATGCTTAGCATGGTGGTTTTGACTCTGTGTAAGTTCTAATAAGAAGTTTTAAGATTGGGATAAAGACAACTATAGTGGCCAAGAAGATCGTGTTTTGTTCTAGAAATGTTTAGTTTGTTTTTGGATTGGTTTTCAATGTAATGAGACATGTTGTATTTTATGTTTTTTTAATGGATTGTAATAACCTTAACACAGTTTGGATTTGGAATTAAGGCTTGTATGTAATAAGTACCATGTGTATGTTATGTTCTAAATATAACCCAACCATTGATAAATGAAATGTATGTTCCTTGAGTTTCTGGAAATGCTTTAGTATGTTTTGGATTATTTTGGTTATGATTTGTGTAGCATCCGCATATCCTCCTAGGGGGTATGTGGGTGTTACAGCTCAAACTTTCATTTTTTTCAATTTTAGCCCGACAGTAGTATCTTTATTACATTACTAATGTGACTAGCTGTATAAGACAGATACCCTTAACACTTATGACATCAAACTTAATTTTAAGACTTAACTAAACTATAATTTCGTTAAGGTTTTTCAATTCCAAAATGGCATAGTTTAGTTAAACAACTTAGTGAAACTTAATTAGTTAGTTTAATTAAGTCTAACATGTATAAGTATTAAGGGTATCTATCTTACGTGGGAAGCAACGTCAACAATATTAGCGGATACTAACGTCGAGCTAAAATTGAAAAAATTTAAAGTTTGAATATTTAATTGCCTCTTTTTCAAGTTTGGGTTATAATTGTAATTTTTTAAACAAAACTTAATATGATTTTACTATATATGAAACTAATACAACATTATAGTGAGTTCAAGGCATAATGCCAACATCACATGTACAACAGATCAAAAATAACTAAATTATGGAATTACATTAATCAATAAAAAGGAAGGTAGCTATAGGTTCCATCGATATTTCATCTCCATAAAAAGATTTTGCTGTGCATTGTGTGACATTAGACATGCTTTAATTCAGTTAGCTATTCTACTAGTTAGTTCGTATTTCTCTTGTTTCATATATATGACTCTTCTTCGATTTCTGTCTCGCTAAATGTTATAAACGGTAATGATGAAAACTCTTTTATATAGTATGGAGTTTATGTAACCTTGCCTAAAATTCCTGGTAATCCAATAACCTTGCCTAAAATTCCTGGTAATCCAACTCAAGACCTACTCCCATCTGTAGCCACTGCTATTGCCAGGTAACATATATAGCATATTCCTCGAAATAGCTTTGGAGAAGCTACATTGAAAGAACAAATGTGCTCTGTCCTCAACAGCTCTGTTATATAGCAAACATAATACATCTTCACTTCCATGCATTAAAATTTTGTTTTGATTATATTATTAATCACAAACTAAGAAATAAAAGATGCTTTAGGGCATAAAGTGTGTTTTCATATAACATTGAACCAAGGAACTTCCATAGTATTATTGGTAAATAATTTCTAACAAGAATGATTTGAGAATTAATAGATGGCTAATTTACTATATTTTTTACCCCATACTTATTGTATTCTTGATTGATATTGTATACTTTATTGTATATTTGATACTTAATATGCTTCAAGTGTATTTACAGATGATAATAGCCTTCATAGACATAAAGAAGAGAAATTTGGATGAAAATGCATAGTAAAACAAAAAATCAACAATTTGGAAGGAGTGTATAGCTGTGCACTTTCATGATATTCGATGATTTCTAATGATGCACGTTCCCTTGTATGACCATGAATTACCCAAAAATTTTATATTTTCATATAAAAGCGATGTTTAATAGGCAAATCAGAGTAGGAACTGGCTGACGTTGTTCTAAGAAGTTCAGAGATGATTCCAAAGGTGATTAAGAGCTTAAAGAGCAAAAGACATCAGATTTTTATCTATAGATCCATCAGAACATAAAATTAGACGTCTACATTGTTAGAATACATGATAGAGAACAATCAGGGAGATTTAGAATTATAACTTTTATGTTTTCTATTATGTTCTTTTATATGGATATGATTTCGGGTTCATCGATATATAGCTAAATTCTCTATTAGTATCTAGGTCAGATGAACCCTGGTTGAATACTTTGACATGTTTTGATTCTTTTGTGAATGCTAATTATGTTGGTTGATTATTGAGATCCAATTATCTGTTTTATTTATTTTCTATTAATATGATTTTTAGAATTTATTCAGATTTCATACATAATAATTAAGAAATCCTAGGTTTGAATAGACCTATGATAATTGGAAAGAGTTGCAATCAACCCTAAAGATAGAATAACGTAAATCTTCTAGATTAAGGTCAAACCTAATAAAGGGATTTATGATGCGATAACACAATCCTATAAGTTTTATCCTGAGTAATTTGATTAGAGACCTTAGGATTAGTTGTTAGTACACTCAAGGTCAACTAATAGCATAACTTAGGAACCCCCATGGTCCAATTAATCAACATCATAATTGCATGAAAAAAAATCAATTGGTTAAGGGTTTAGGGGAATTCGATGCTTAGATACTAATTATTTGATATCATTAATTAATCTAATTTCACCAATTCTTTCCTTGATCTGCACTGCGTGTTTACTTTATTTGTTGATTCATTAATTCATCAACAATCAATTTGTAGGCTAGATAATAGAATAACAATAACTACTAGTACTCACGGTCCTTATAAGTTCGACCTGTATATACTTATACTAGCTACAGCTACATCGTGCACTTATGATATTAAATTATGGCTACCATAAAATAGTTATAACTAAGTACTAACCATTCGAATTCAGTACCCATGATATTTTGTCTTCACTTTGAAATGTCACCAATGTAGTAAAATCATCAGCAAAGGACTAGAATCCCGTGAAGCTACGATGCTAGTTCCCCTCCATAACCAGTGAGGAAACTTTAAGATGTAATGACATTCTATATTTGAGGTGTTGAAATTTTGTTGATGTCAATCCAATTATCAAACCAAAATCATATCATCTCACTATTCCCAATTTTATATTTGATACAAGGATAAATGATATTTCTAAGCTTCATCATTTGTCTAAGTATCCAAGAACCCCCATTTGAAAAATCAGTTATCTAAATATCCAAAGTTTGAGATTTTTTTAGTAGTTAACCCTATTTATAATTTAATTCTAATTGTTCCTTTAAAGTAAAATATTGTTCTTTCAATTAAGAACACATAGAAGTTAGGTTATTTATAGGCATAGGCAAGGTTATAAGTGCTTTATTAGCATAATTAAAAATGGTCATATAATTAAGATTTCAATGACATCTTAAGATAATGCTTGTAATCATAGGTCAAAATTATCAAGTCTATCTATTGAGTCTATTGCGTTAGGTGAAGAATATGAAAAAGCATCAAATTTGAAGGGGTAGCCATGGATTCATGCATCATAACATAACAAGGTAGTGGAAGTTTTGGAATCTAAATTCCAACCCCACGACATCTACAAAAATCCAAAATCTTAGATGTATGCATACACAGATTATAAGAATATGAAATTTCAGCATATGTGTCTTTGATAATGCTCCTCCTTTCTTTAATCTTCTCCTTGTTTGTATTGTAAAAAACACCAACCACCTTCCTTAATCACTCAAGAACACGCAAAAATGAAGAAAAACAGTGTGTAAGGGTGGTTAGAGCACCAAACAAGATGAGTTCAGGTAAATGCTCAAATCGAGAGATAGATCAAGATTATGTTGCATGTAATTACATTCATGCAACAATTGCATAAATTACATGAACAAGACTCAAGACCACTTTTCTCTAACTCCATAACACTTTTGGACCCCTTATCCTCTCACTAACTCTAGAACACTTTTGGACTCCATATCCTCTCACTTAAGCATATTTTAACTTATCAGTTCATGTGTAGATAAGTGAAGAACTCACTTATGCATCATCTGTCGTGCCTTTGGTCATGATCGTGGCTTAATGATAGCCATGCACACTTTATTTTTCATTCGATCTTTTATGCATGTGACCCTTAGGTTCACAATTATTTTGGGTACTTGAATTAATCTTAATCTGAGCAAATCATAGATGGTTTCATGCCACTTGAATTAACTCTTAATTCAAACAAATCATAAAGGGTTTCATGATGCCAAATTACCGGAATATAAGTGAATTAACATACGAACTCCTCGATAGTTAATTATCTGAATTACGAACCTTTCCATAGATAATTACCATGCAATTCATCCTTTCACCATTCTAGACCCCACTTGGTTCAGAGTATGGCCTATGTGTCAACTCCCACTAGACTAAATACATCACATCTAGTCCAAGTGATGTTAGTTCTTGTCCTAAGATTTCATTACTCTATGTTTCATTGAAGACTCTCTTTATGACACATAATTACTCTGGCCAAAGACTCTTGAGTAATGACCCCAACAAGAGGTCATGAGCATCATTTCCTTTTATCAAGAGTGGTGAATCCTTTGTTGATTACCCAATTACCTTTAAATACCAATAGTTATACTCAATCACCACCGTATAAGCGACCTCGTCTTGAGGCAACAAGGAATTATGTCAAAACAGAGGATCAAGTTCCAAGATATCCTTGAGTACCTCAAGTCCAAAGATATTTGCACTATTGCCATGATGAGATTAATTATTGACATTTGATAGAACATCTATAAGATAATCTTATAGCGGGTCATCCAATGTACTTACTACTCTTAGTAAGCATCTACATGTTAACTCTAAACATCTTATACTTACAGTTTGTAAGATCTACTGCTTCATCAAATCAAGGAGTATAACATGTGCTAGTTTGTCTGGATTAATAATTTCCTATCTTATTATTCCTATGACTAGGGATAATTTAGATACTAACATAATTACATATTATAGGAATCTCATTATCATGATCTCATCATGATTTCCTTCATGCTATGTTTTATATCATGGACTATATTAATTCGATTTAAGATTGACATCAATTTATAAATAAATGAACATCAAATTAATGAAAAATTACTTTTCACTTTAATAATCAAAATAAATTTTGTACAGAAGTGCTAAAGGTGGTTGCCTTTAGAGCACTACTTTAATAATCTCTCACTTGTACTAAAGGTAATCGCCTTTGTATCTGATACAATAGGTGAGTACACTAGAATCAAATTTCATTTGAGGAAGTGGATTAGTCAAAGTATCAGCAATGTTCTGATCTATGGGCACTCTCTCTATCTTCACTTCACCTCTATCAGTTATCTCCCTGACCAGGTGATATCTCTTGAGTACGTGCTTGGAGCTCTGATGAGACCTTGATTCCTTGGCTTGAGCAATAGCTCCATTGTTATCACAGTACAACAGTATCAGGTCTACTATGCTCGGAACCACTGTAAGTTCAATAATGAGCTTCTTAATCAAAATCACTTCTTTTACAACTTTCGCATCTACAATGTACTCTAACTCAGTCGTTAAATCTGTAGTCGTCTCTTATTTGAAACTCTTCCAACTAACTACTCCACCATTCAATGTAAAAACCTAACCTAACTGAGATTTGGAGTCATCCTAGTTAGATTGAAAACTAGCATCTGTATGTCCGCTCACTACGAGATCTCCATCTTCATATATCAAGAATACATCCTTAATCTTTCTCAAATAGTTTAGAATATTCTTAACAGCCACCCAATGACACTCACTAGGATCCGATTGATATCTGCTTGTAACACTTAGAGCATACGATATATCGAGTCTTATACATAACATAGCATACACGATTGATCCTATTACAGAAGCATACGGGATCATACTCATGCGAGTCCTCTCCTCTTACATCTTGGGACATATAGATTTCGAAAGTTTTATCCCATGAGTCATGAGAAAAAAACCCTCTCCTGGACTGCTCCATGCTAAACCTCTTTAGTACTTTATCTATGTATATAGACTGTGAATGACCTAGTAACTTCCTTGATCTATCACTATAGATCTTTATTCCCAATATATAAGTTGCTTCTCCAGGTATTTCATGGAAAAATTCTGGGACAATCAAATTTTGACTTATTACAAACTTGAGACATCATTTCCTATTAGTAATATGTCATCCACATAAAACACAAGGAATATAATAGCACTTCTACTAACCGTCTGGTACACACAAGGTTCATCAGGAATTTGTGGGAAACCAAACTATTTAATTTTCTCATCAAATCGTATGTTCCAACTTCGAGATGCTTGCTTCAATCCATAAATGGATTTATGAAGCTTCCATACCTTTTTGTCATCTTTGGATATAAAGCCCTCAAGTTGTATTGTGTACACATCCTCAACTAGGTTTCCATTCAGGAAAGTCGTGTTCACATCCATTTTCCATATCTCATTATCATAATGAGTAGCAATGCCTAGGAGTATTCTAATGGATTTAAGCATGGCTATGGGGATAAATGTCTTGTCATAGTCAACTCCTTGTCTTTGACGATAACCTTTGGTGACTGCCTCGTTTTATAGGTAATCACATTACCATCGATGTCGATTTTTTCTTGAAAATCCACTTGCACCTTATAGGTTTTAGCTCTTCGGGTGGGTCAACTGAAGTCCAAACTTAATTTTCAAACATGGAATTCATTTTGGACTTCATGTCTTGAAGTCATTTTTAGATTCTGAACTCTTCAGAGCCTCTTCATAGTTTTTAGACTCATCATCCTTTATAAGCAACACATCATTATGTTCACTTTTGAGGAATACATATCTCTTTGGAATATTATGTATCCTACTTGACCTACAAAAATTTTGTGTGTTAGAAGGTTCAACTGTTGTCTCATCTCCACAAACAACAATCTCAAGTTCAGGCAGTTGATCTGCGTTTGTTTGAGCATCATGAGCTTCATCAAGTTCAACTTTGCTCCCACTGTCTTCTCCTAGAAAAAACTCTTTCTCTAAAAAGATAGCATGCTTTCAGACAAACACTTTTTGCTCCAAAGCATTGTAGAGTTGATATCCAATTGTTTCCTTAGGATATCCTACAAACAGATATTTATCAAATTTCACTTCAAGCCTATTTGATTGAATCTGCTTTACATAAGTCGGACAACTGCAAACTTTCATATGAGAAAGATAGGTGTTTTTTAGTCCATATCTCATGTGGAGTAACATCAATTGCTTATGAAGGGACTCTGTTTATCACATAAATAGTAGTCTCAAGTGTATAACCTCAAAAGGATTTCGTTAGATCTGCTAAGCCCACTATTGACCTTACCATTGGAAAAATTTTGCGGGTAGGCCGAAAAGGGTTGGCTAGTGGACTGTGGGCGGGCCAACATTGGACGACCTGTGGTGAGACCCATGGCCCGGCTTGCCCAGCCTGTCCGGGCCAT
>JAOQML010012593.1:0-12190 GCA_027568935.1 Erythroxylum urbanii | reverse complement strand
TGCCATGTGGAGTTCGATAGTAATTTCACGTAGCGCTCCGTTATCTTAGGTTATGTGTCGGAATGACCTACGGGCGTCCCGATGCGTACCCTAGGGTAATGGGGTGTTACACAAAATGGGGAAAAAATAATCTCTAGTCTTTAGATTCTTGAAATTGAATTTTCTACACTTTAGTATTGTCTATTGCTTTTTATTAGTCATTCAATTTTAGTTTAATTTTTCATATTATTTCTATTACACAATTTCATTTCTTAAACAAAGTTTGATCTAAATTAAGTGGTGTCTGGGCATCAATTCCATTGGGATCGATATCTGCTTTCTAGCTATAAGTCACAACTTGTAACTTACAGTTTTTTAGCGTAAAACTAGGAATTGTTTACCAATCAATAAGTTTTTGGTGCCGTTGTCAGGGATTGATTATTTAGCATCTTGTTTAATTTAGATTACATTGATTTAAGAATTTTTGATACTTTTCCTTGTGTATTGACAGGTGCATGAACACAAGGAGCACACGAAGAGCGAAATAATTTAGTAATGATGAATTTCCCAACATCAAGAAACACGAAAGACAGTTAAGAAGGACAAAGCATCTAAATTTTTCACAACAAGATATGGCTAAAGAAGGCGAACAAGGAGGACCAAAAAGGAAACTGATGGATTTCATAAGGTTAGGATTTAATCCTCAAGGAGTGGCGCGATTGGTGGTTTAAGCGAATAATTTTGAGATAAAGCTGGCCCTTGCTAACATTTTGGAGAATAGTGTATAGTTGTACAGGCTATCCAACGAGGATCCAAACGCCCACATCGCAAATCTTTTGGAGATCTGCGACACTTTCCAATTCAGCAGAATGTCCGACGATGCGATAAAGCTGAGGTTGTTTTCATTAACGTTGAAAGATCTGGCTAAAGCGTGGTACATAATAGGTGTTCATTAAGATATGTTTTTATAGGTAATTGGCATGTGTTTTCTTGCATAATTGTTGTTTATTGTTGTAGTTTAGGATTCATTTTGCATGTTTTCATTAAGTTTGATTTTTAGTGTTATTCTTATATGTTTGATGCTAATTGAGGGTTAGAATTAATTATTTTTGTGTAGGAAATAAGAGGGAGCAACTTAGACGATGAATAAGAGATTAAAGAAGAGAAGACAAGAGGAGTTCATCTGGGACAAGTTCCCACCTTCATGGGAATCAGGCAAATTCCCACGGACATGGAAATCACAACAGAAAATGAAGAGTGTTTTTGTCTATAATTCCCATGCTTGTGGGAATCATGCAAATTCCCACGGGCGTGGGAATTGAATCCTGAGGCAATCTGCAAGGCTTCATTAAAACTAGGTTTTTGGACTATAAAAAACATTATTAAGCCTCCATTTTCAAAAGAGACGACACCCACCTACAAAACACCATCCTTGAGTGGAGAACACACGTTCGAAGCATTAAGGAGGGATTGAAGACAAGGATTATCATCAAGATTGGGCAAAATAGCACAATAACACTAGTATTCCAGATTTTGGCAAAGAAGAGAAGGAGTCTTATATTCAATTTTTAGTCACTTTGATTTCTTCCTTTCTTTGTAAAAATGGTTTATTTAATTGTTAATGATGTTGTGGAGACCATGTTAGGCTAATTTCATATTAGGGATTGCTTTTGAATTATTTTATCGAAACTCATATTTTATTAGATTGAATGAAGTGTCTTTGATAATTGTTGTTCTTATTTGTCATCTTATAACAAATCGAGAGAGTGAGTGAGATAAGATTCGTGTAGGATTGTACAACAAGAGTTGGCTACCTATAGACTAGCAATCATTATGTTAATTGAATAATTAGAAGAGAGATGTCAATTAGTCAATTGATCACCCATAGGATAGTTTAATAACTAGTTGAATCGGTAGAGTCATTGGATAGGTTGAGAAATCATTCAATCGATTCCTGTTAATTCGTTTAGGGAAAAATAGTTACACCTTAAGAGAGGGTAATTAGTACATTTGAAAATCTATGATGGGACACAATTCAATTAATAAAATAAGAGGGAGACAAAATAAGGTAAAAGTAATCTCTAGCACTTAGATTCTTGAATTCAGATTTTCTACAATTGCGTTCTTGTTCATTGCTTATATTAGTCTTTTAATTTTAATTTAGTTTTCAAGATTTTTTACATTTCACAATTTAGTTTCTTAAAAAAATTTGTGTCTAAATTAAGCGGTGTCTAGGCATCAATCCACATGGGATCGATATCCGCTCATTTTACAATAGGTCACGACCCGTGTATTTGTAATTTTTGAGCGTAAAACAAGTAGATAGGCTTTACCATCAACAAGTTTTTGACACCATTGCCTGGGATTAATTGTTGAGCATCATGTTTGATTTAGATTACTTTGTTTTAAAAGTTTTTAATACTTTTCATTGTGTATTTGCAGGTGTATGAGCACAAGGAGTACACGAAGAGTGAGAGAAGCTATAGAGGACAAATTTCCCGACATTAAAAAGCACGAAAGAGAAATAAGAAGGGCAAAGTGTCTAAATTTCTCAAATCAAGATATGGCTGAAGAAGGACAGTAAGGAGAATCGGAAAGGACATTCATGGATTTCATGAGACCAGGGTTTAGTCCTCAAGGAGTGGCGAAGCTGGTAGTTCAAGTGAATAATTTTTAGATTAAGCCAACACTACTCAACATTCTTAAAAATAGTGTGCAGTTTTACGAGCTATCCAACGAGGATCTGAATGCCCACATCGTAAATTTTTTGGAGATCTGTGACACATTTAGATTTCAACGGAATGTTTGACGATGCAGTGAAACTGCGAATATTTTCATTCACATTAAAGGATCAGGATAAAGCATGGTACAATTCTTTGAATCCAGGTCAGATAATGACTTGGGAGTAGCTCACCCAAGCATTCCTCGCCAAACATTTTCCATTGACAAAGATAACTAGGATTATAAAAGAGATAATCAATTTCCAACAAAGTGACGGAGAATCTCTCTACAAAGCTTGGCAGAGATTTAAAGAACTTTAGAGGAGATGTCCACATCACAAAGTCCTAAGGGAATTTCTATTTCAAACATTTTATAATGGAGTGAATCCTAGCACAAGGGGCATAATTGATGCAGCAACCGGAGGTTCACTGATGAGGAAGACAGTGGAAGTAGCTCATGATTTGTTGGAGGAGTTGGCAAGCAATAGCTACATGTGGTCAAGCGAGAGGAGTAGATAAGGGAAGAAAGAACAAAAAGGTATTATACCTCTTGACTCAATTACTGCCTTGCAGGCTCAAATCACGGTGTTGACAAAGTAACTAAACAGTATGCAAGGATCATCCACCTCAGCAGTTAAGGCAATGCAAGCACAATGTGAGCTGTGTAAGGAGAACAACCACAGTTCAGCAGAATGTTTTTTATTAGGAGCTAGCGGGATCGAATAGGTAAGTTATTTAGGTCAGCTATAGCGAGGTAATAACCCATATTCGAATACATATAATACAGGTTGGAAAATCCACTCAAACTTTTCTTGGAGTAATAATAATATAGGTGGCCAACAAAGACCACAAAGACCGCTAGGATTCCAGCAAGATCAAATTGGAGCATTGGAAAGCAAAATGGATAAGATGATGGAGGTCTTACGGTCCAAATTGGAAATACAAGAAGAGAATCATAAAAGGATGGATGCAACCCAGGAGGAAAATTAGAAGAGGATGGAAGCAAAATTCGATCAGATTTTGAAGAATTATTCATCATCCATCCATAATCTGGAAGTTCAGGTAAGCCAACTAGCTAACACTTTATCTTCACGAAATATAGGTAGTCTACCAAGCAACACTAAGGTGAATCTGGAGGAAAGAATCATGGCTATTACATGAATAGAGAAAGAAGAAAGCAAACATAGGGAGAAACATGGAAACAAGTAAGAAGAACAAACAGCGCTGGAAGTCCTTCTAAATGGACCAGTAAACAAACTGATTAACAAACTTTAACTTGGACTTCCACATCAGATTTTTACTCAGTGGAAGCTAGCTTCAAGCTAAGTGGCTTAGAGTTCTAAGGAAGGAAGTTAAGCGAGATGACAGATCTAACAAATCAACTCTAGACAAGGAAAAAAAGAGGTTATCAAGCACATATTAGGAGAAAGTCCGCATGTATTACAGAAGAAAGAAGACCCAGGAGACTTTTTCATTCCATGTAGTATAAATGGAGTTAAGATAGATCAAGCTTTTGTGGATTTAGGAGCAGGTATCAACATGATGTCGTACTCATTCAGTCAGAAGTTAGGTCTAGAAGAGCCAGAGCTGACTAAAACATTAGTGAAAACGGTTGACAAGACAGTGCACTTACCGAAAGGGGTCATTAAGAATGTCTAGCTACATATTGACAAATTTGTCATTCCGGTGAATTTTTATATATTGGATATTAGTGAAGACGAGGAAACCCCCATGGTTCTTAGGCGACCATTTCTAGCTATAACTCGAGCAATTATTGATGTTGACGGCGGCAAATTAATATATATAGTAGGGAAAGAGTAGTTAACATTCGAGGTATCGAAGAAAGAATATCGTCTTACACCATCCCCGATGGATATCAAGGAACTGGAACTCTAAGGGGGATGGGAAAATATTGAGGACCCTAGAAATGCAATCAGGAAGAAACGAATGCATAGGAGAAGGCGAAGAAAAGAAAACAATAATGATGGGGCAGCCCGTAATAAGCTAGCCCTGGTATAGAGCTTGAGATCAGTTTATGCATCGATTTCATTCTGGTTATTTGAACCACCCTGGGTAAGAAAGAGAGTCGAGCTACTAACGGTAACAAAAGCACTGTATAGGAGGCAACTAGCTTTGTTTGTTTTTGTTCAATTAATCGTTTATTTGAATTCCTTAGTTATGATCATGTTTGAATTGGATTTGATTGATGTTTATGTTCATTTTGTTTGGATTTCAATTTTTTATTTTCAAATTTCTTATTGATGATAGTATCTTGATGTGTTTGTAAGTTTTGGGATCATGGAGGATGAAAATAAGCTAGGAAGAAGGTTTAAAAGTGTGAGGATCACCAATTCCAACGTTCGTGGGAATTGTGATGATCCCCACGAACATGGGAAATCTCTCTAGAAAGTTTTTGGAGAGAAAATCTACGTCCGTGGGAATTTTGATAATTCCCACAGATGCGGGAAACCTCTCCAGAAAGTTTCTAGAGAGGAATCCCAAGCTCGTGAGAATTCTGGATATTCCCACAGACATAGGAATCCTCCCCATAGAGCTTCTGGAGAGAAATCCCATGCTCGTGGGAATTGAGGGGATTCCCACGAGCGTGGGAATCCCATCCGAGAGGGGTTTTAAATTTTGCCCCTTTCTTCTGTCATTCTCTTTTCAAAATTTCACTCCCTCTCTCTCTAGAACATGATTTTCTCTCCTCCCTCTCTCTAAAACTTTTCATTTTCCATCTGGATTCTTGGTATTCTCTTCATTCCTTTCCATTAATCTTACATTCCTTTATCCTTTTCATGCATCCATCACTCAGAAACACAGGGATTTAGGTGGGATTTTATTTTCTCTCTTTGAAATATGAATTTCACTCTCTCTCTTTCATTTTTTGCGGATTTTCTTCTAACGATGGCTCCACCAAGGACAATTAGGGTTAGGCAATCGGTAGATGAGCTACGCCTTCAAGTTTTTGGCGAAGGGAAACCTAACTTAGCGGCCGCTTATTGGGCTCCATTTCTAATTTACTCAAAGGAAGAAGCCGCGCATTTTCGTGCCTTTAGGAGTAAAGCACTAATTACTTCTAGGTATTTTGATTTTGACGTGCTAGAAAACATAGGAGTGAGATGTCGACTTGAACAATTAGCTGCGAACATAGGGTGGAATAGAATTTTTCGGTGTGACGTGCCCATTTCTGTCACTATATCTTTAGAGTTTTTTACAACAGTTAGGTATAACTCTATGATGGATTTGTTTTGGTTTAGGCTAGGTGGCAATGTTTTTAAACTAGATTACTCTGTCATGCGTGAACTGTTTCACTTGTCAAATACAAATGTTTTAGATGATCATACTGATTTTGATGTAGATTCTTATTGGAACACTCTTACGGGTGAAACCCATTTTAATTCACGTAATGCACTGAACTCTCTGATTAGGAGTGCCGAACATTTACTGTTACATAAATTTATATGCGTGACTGTGTTCAACGAAATGGAAATCAATAAATGCTCAGCTAAAGAGCTTTTCTTTTTATGGTGCATGGACAAAAAGATTAAAATCAACACTCTTTATAGGATTTTTCGATTATTAGTGAGTGTGATTACTAAAAAGAATACACCTTTTAGGATGGCCCATATTGCTTCTGCTTTGGGTGCATTTTATAATGGTAATATGGAGAATTTGCATATTGCTCCCCATGATATGTTTGATATAGTTTATTTGAGATTCTCAACCAAATAGTCACAAATCAACAGTAGATGACCTCTCAGCTCAATGGACTTGGTAGTCAAATACGGCAAGTTCACAAAGAGCAACGTAGCTTAAAGAGACAATTCCTCAACTTTTGTCAGAGGAGCAATTTTGAAGCTCCTCCGATCACCGTCACCGCCATCTTTGGAATAAGCTTTTCTTATCCCTTAAACTTTTAAATTTGTTGTTTCTTATATGTGAGTGCATTTTATTTCATGTGTATTTGGTTTCATATTAATTGTTTGCATGTTATGTCTTTTGTTTAGTTCTAATTTCCTTAATTTGATTTGAATTCAGTATCTTTTGTTTTCTTTAATATCATTCATTTGTTTTAATTTCTTTTGTTTGGTTTGTTTTCATTTTTGTATGGTTTGATGTCATTCCCCTTTGTTTGGTTGTTGACTTGTCACATCGAGGACTATGTGATCTTTAAGTGTGGAGAGGTGACATCAAAGCTTTTACTTGTATTTTTTCTTTTACATTCTGATGAATAGGATGCATGTTTAGGTATATTGTATAAGCTTTGTGTTAGTAATGAAACCACATTTGAGTCACTCTGATAAATATTACCATGAAGTTCTGTCATATAGTTGGAATTAGATGTAATGCATGCTTAAACTCGGATTAGGCTCCTTGAGTAGCAAGTGAACCATATAGAGTGATGAAAAGTAGCTGGTTACATAAGCTTAGTCACAAATTGACATTTGAACAATAAGGTAGTGTAGAGATGCATAATGAGTTTTCAATTGAGCTAAAGTGGGGATTGAGCCATATGACTTCATCTATATTCATTTCATTTCTTTGTTAAGTGTACTTCCATAGGTTACTACCTTCAGAAATTGCTTTGAATCGATTTGAGTCTGCTGGATGCATGCTTAATAGAGATGATATAGGCCATTTTTGTATTAACCCTTGGCTTAAATGACATACCCGTTAATTATCCCTTGCTACCCCCATTTAGCCTTAACTTTTTGTTCGTGAAACACCCAGATTGTATGCAATTTTTATCGAGACAAATTAAGTACAATTCTGCCTGTGGACTACATTGTATAAGTTGCTAGTTTTGATTCATAGTTTTTCCATGTATGAAGAAAAAGAAAAAAGATATGAAAAATAAAAAATGAAAAATGAAAAAAAAGAGAAAAGAAAAAGGAAGAACAAGTTAATAGCGTCAATTAGTGTAGAATATTAGTTATATTTGTATGTCTCATAGTTATATTTAGTTATCCCGTTTTATCCATTTTTTACTTTACTTATTCTTGTGCTTAACCCTCTTTTCCCTCTTTTGACCCACCTTAACCCTTACCACATTAAAACCTTAAACAAGTCATTTTGATCTATTTATGCATACAATCATTGTAGAGGAGAATTGGTGTATTAGTAAGCCTATGGTAGTGTAGTTTCCTATAGGAAGTTTGAGCAAAACACTAACCCTTAAACACTTGAGCGAAATGAGTGAAAACAGTGAGGAAGATTCATTTATGCATCTTTACTTATCTTTGAGTGATTGTGTCAATTATGAGTTTGCTTATATACACCAATGAAAAAGTAGTCATGCTATGTGCATTAACTTGATATTTGAGTTGGCTTGAATTTGAGGGAGTGTATGTTTTGATCTATGCGAAAATGAAGTGGTAGAATGGATAGGTTACATTTATTTTACTTGAGAACAAGTAAAGATTCAAGTGTGGGGATGCTGATAGGTGTGCATTAGGATATGTTTTTATAGGTAATTGACATATGTTTTCTTGCATAATTGTTGTTTGTTGTTGTAGTTTACGATTCATTTTGCATGTTTTCATTAAGTTTGATTTTCAGTGTGGTTCTTATATGTTTGATGCTAATTGAGGGTAAGAATTGATTATTTTTGTATAGGAAATAAGAGGGAGCAACTTGGAGGATGAACAAGAGATTAAAAAAGAGAAGATAAGAGGAGTTCATCTGGGACAAGTTCCTACGTTCGTGGGAATCAAACAAATTTCTGCTTACAAGGGAAATCACAACAGAAAATGAAGAGTGTTTTTGTCTATAATTCCCATGCTCATGGGAATCATGCAGATTCCCACGAGCGTGGGAATTAAAATTCGAGGCAATTTGCAAGGCTTCATTAAACCTAGGGTTTTTAGACTATAAAAACATCATTAAGCCCCCATCTTCAAAAGAGATGACACCCACCTGTATAAACACCATCCTTGAGTGGAGAACACATGTCCGGAGCATTGAGGAGGGACTAAAGATAAGGATCATCATCAAGATTGGGCAAAAAAGCACATCAACACCAAAATTTCAGATTTTGGCAAAGAAGAGAAGGAGTCTTATATTCAATTTTCTGTCACTTTGATTTCTTCCTTTCTTTGTAAAAATAGTTTATTTGATTGTTGATGATGTTATGGAGACCATATGAGGCTAATTTCATATTAGGGATTACTTTTGAATTATTTTTTCAAAACTCATATTTTATTAGATTGAATGAAGTGTCTTTGATGATTGTTATTCTTATTTGTCATCTTCCAATAAATTGAGATAGTAAGTGAGATAAGATTCATGTAGGATTGTACAATAAGAGTTGGTGACCTATAAACTAGCAATCATTATGTCAATTGAATAATTAGAAGAGAGATCTCAATTAGTCAATTGATCACCTATAGGATAGCTTAATAACTAGTTAAATCAGTAGAGTCATTGGGTTGGCTGAGAGATCGGTCAATCAATTCCCGTTAATTCGATTAGGGAAAAATTGTTACACATTAAGAGAGGGTAATTAGTAGATTTGAAAATCTAGGATGAGACACAATTCAATCATTAAAATAGGAAGGAGACAAAATAAGGAAAAAGTAATCTCTAGCACTTAGATTCTTGAATTTAGATTTTCTACAATTGCAGTATTGTTCATTTTTTATGTTAGTCTTTTAATTTTATTTTTAATTTAATTTTCCAAATTATTTGCATTTCATAATTTAGTTTCTTAAAAAAAGTTGTGTCTAAATTAAGTGGTGTCTAGGCATCAATCCCTGTGGGATCGATATCCTTCCTTTTTACTATAGGTCACGACCCGTGCAGTTATGGTTTTTGAGCGTAAAACAAGTAGAAAAGTTTTACCATCAACAGTACAACTTGCTGAAATTGGGGCAAATAACTACTAGGGAGCAACTTGCCCAAGCATTCCTCACGAAGTACTTTCTATTGACGAAAACGACAAGGATTATCAAGGAGATTACAAATTTCCAGCAGAACGATGGGGAATCTCTCTATAAAGCTTGGGAGAGATTTAAAGAATTACAGAGAAGTTATGCCCATCACAATCTTTCGAGAGAGTTCCTGCTATAGATGTTCAACAATGGAGTAAATCTGAGCATAAGAGGAACCATGGATGCAGCAGCTAGAGATTTATTAATAAGGAAGACTATGGAAGCAGCTGATGATCTTTTAGAGTAGTTGGCGAGAAACAGTTGCATATGGTCGAGCGAGAGAAGCAAATAGGGGTAAAAGGAACGAAAAGCTATGATACTTATTGATCCTGTTACTGCTTTACAGGCTCAGACCATGACTCTTCCGAAGTAGCTGAGCAACATGCAAGGAATATCCTCATCTACAGTGAAGGAAATGCAAGTGCAATGTGAGTTGTGTGGGCAGAACAACCACGGCTCAGCAAATTATTTTCTATTAGGAACCGATGGTACCGAACAGGTAAGTTACCTGGGCCAATGGAAAAGAATTAACAACCCGTACTCTAATACTTATAATTCATGATGGAAAAATCACTTAAATTTTTCTTGGAGTTATAAAAATGCAGGTGGCCAAGCCAGACCATAAGGACCTCCGGGATTCTAGCAAGATCAAATTGGAGTAATGGAAAGTAAAATAGACAAGATGGTGGAAGTGTTGCGGTCTAAACTAGTAGCTCAATAGGAGAATCAGAAGAGGATGTTTACAAGTAAAGAGGAAAGTTAAAAGAGGATGGAAGCAAATTTTGACCATATCGTGAAGAACCATGCATCATTCATCCACAATCTAGAGGTTTAGGTAGGTTAACTCGCTAACGCTTTATCTTCTAAAAATGCAGGTAGCCTACCGAGCAATACTAAGGTTAACCCGAAGGATATAATTATGGCTATCACTCGGATAGAGAAAAAGGAGAGTGAACATGAGTAGAAAGACGAAGTCAAGAGAGAAGGACAAATAGTTTTAGAAGTCCTTCCAAGTAAACTAGTAAGCGAGCCGATCAGGGAACTTCAACTTGGACTTCCACATTAGATTTTTACTTTTCTTAGCAGAAGTCATCTTCAAGTGGAGCAACAAGGAATTCTAAGGAGGTTGAGCTAAGCAAGATGACGGATATAACAAATAAAATCCAAACAACGCTCATATTAAAGGAACCGGTAAAGAAAGAGATCAAAGTGCATATATCAAAAGGATGTCCACACATAGCATAAAAGAAAGAAGACCTAGGGGACTTCTTCATTTCGTGCAGTATAAATGGAATCGAGATAGCTAGGGCATTTATGGATTTGGGAGTTGGTATTAACATGATGCTCTGCACATTTAGTCAAAAGTTGGGTTTAGGAGAGCTAGAGTCCATTAAGATATTGGTGAAAATGATTGACAGAACGGTGTATCAGCCGAAAGGGATCATCAAGAACGTGTAGATATGAATTGACAAATTTATTTTCCCGCTGATTTCTACATACTAGATATTGGAGAAGATGAAGAAACACCGATGGTTCTTAGGCAACCATTCTTGGCTACTTCTCGTTCGATTATTAATGTCGATGGGGAAGAATTAACATTGAGAGTTGGAAAGGAGAAATTAATTTTCAAGGTGTATAAGAAAGACTACCGTTCTCCCTTACCCCCAATGGACATCAAAGAACTTGAACCCCAAAGAGGATGGGAAGATATTGAAGGCCTTAGGAATGCATTCAGGAAGAAACAGTTGTATAGGAGAAGGCGTAGGAAGGGACACAACAAGGTAGAGTCCACACTGGGGTGGCTCATATATAGAGTTTGGGATTATATAGAATACATACTAAGCTTGGAAGTAGGTTTAGAAGTGGAAGAATCACCCCATCCCAAGATCGTGGGAATTGGAGTAATTCCCACGATCGTGGGAAATCTCTCCAGAAATTTTCTGGAGAGAAAACCCACGATCGTGGGAATGGAGGTGACTCCCATAATCATGTCAAATCCCTTTAGAAACTTTCTGAAGCATAATCTTTCTGGAGAGATTTCCCACGATTATGGCAATGGAGGTGACTCCCACAATCTTGTGAAATCCCTCTAGAAACTTTCTGGAGCATAATCCCACAATTGTGGGAATTCCATCTAGAGGGAAATTTAAGTTTCCCTTACCTTTTCTTCTTTCCCTCATTCTTTAAAATTTCACTCCTTCTCTCTTTAACCTATGAAATTCTCTCCTTGCACTCTTTAAAAACTCTTCATTTTACTCTAGATTCTTGGTATTTTCTTCATCTCTTTTCATTAATCTTACAATCCTTTACTCTTTTCAAGCATTAATCATTCAAAAACATAAGGATTTGGTTAAGATTTTTCTTCTTTTCTCTTAAATACGAATGAATTGCACCGAGAAGTCTCCGGTGAAGGTAAGCCCAATTTAGCGGCAACTTATTGTTCTCCATTCCCATTTTTTCAGAAGAAGAAGGTGTTGGACCTCGATCCCCTTCTTACTAGTAAGCATGTGTTTAGTTTTTGTTGAGGTTTAATTTGATTAAATTGTTATGGTTAGGTAT
>JAOQML010012585.1:0-12190 GCA_027568935.1 Erythroxylum urbanii | reverse complement strand
AACGTGCACGTGACATTCTTGAATGGATTACACCAAACCCACATAACATGTAATTCATGAATTGTAAACCAATTGCCTAAATGGCACATTTTCAAAACATGTCTTTCATGAACATGAAATATTTCATATGCAATTCTATCATCATTTCACACTTCATCAACCAAATTCAAATATCAAGCACATTGTAATTTCTTAAATCATTCAAAAGCAACAAATTACCATAATTATAAAGCAAGGAAAAATCATTTTATTTTCTTGACTAAAAAGAAAAATAATGGCTCATTATCTAATTATAAACATAAAACCTGCCTTGAATTTCCTTGCTTAAAACTTTGCTAAAAAATACCTCTACTCTTGCTCCTCTTGCCTTCTTTGATTCCCTTTTATCAAAGACAAAATTCTCATTCAATAGAGATTCAAATTGGAGAACTCACAAGACATATTCACTAAAATTAATTCTAGAATACTTAAACTCATGCATTTCCTAAGCTTTATGAACCAAAACCCTTACAAAAAATCAGAAGATTAAAATTGCTCTTACCTTGAATCTTCACCAAATAATGAGATTTTTTTATTAAAAAAAAAGCTCTTATCTTCCTCTTTCTTTTTCTGTTCTTGAACAGCCTCAAAATCACTCTTGAAGACTAAGAAAAGATGAAACCTAGCTTGTCTACTTCCTTCTTCTCTAAAGAACGAATCTCTCTCCTTTCTTTCTCTTCTTTTCGTTTTTCTCTTCTTTTCTCTCCCATTTTCATTTTTCACTCTTCTAAAATAACAAGACAACAATTCCTTTTCCCATTCTACCCTTAATGTGAGTTAAAAGTACACATTACCCTTCCTTTAGTGCTTCTTGGCTTTCTTAAACATAGTGACATGCCAAAATTGCTCTTATTCCTTCTTATTAGTTTAATTTAATTTACCAATGTAACAAAATCCTACTAACATTGGAATAAATAATTAAACTCCAATAATAATTCTATCATGACCTCATAATTCATTTAATTCATGCTTAACTAGAGAAAAAAAATCTAGGGGCCAACAATATGATAGACTCTTATTGCACCATCAGTTTATTCTCCTCTCAACCATCTTAAAAAGATTCTTAAAGTTTTTATAAGAGGGCCTAATAATAGTTATTAGTACCCCTAAATAGATAAAAAGGGGATGTTGTACCATGAAGCTTGACAAGGAAATAAGTAAATCACTAAGGTGCAAAGCATCTCTAGAGAGCATAAGGAATTTCTTTTCAGTATTAATCTCATTCTTGATAATTTACTAAAATTGTTGATGGAATTCAAGATGGATGAGATTTATTCAAGGTTAGCCTTGTACAAATTCAGCCAAGCATCTCTAAAGCTAAGTTAAACAACTTCATCTTTTAATATTTTAATAAAATTTGGAAGCTAGAGTATGTTATATATTAGAAACTGTAATTATAAAAAAAACTCTATGCAAATAGAGAAAAGATATGGGGATAAGTTCACTTTGCCTAAGCCATCTTTTACCCTAGAATGAATGTGTTTTTTCTCTATTTACTAACACACTAGAAGAGGCAATGATTATGTACTACCTTATCCAGTTTATATATTTGACTAGAAAGCTAGGAGTTTTAAGGGAGTGAAGTAGGAATTACCAATGGAAAGAGTTGAAGGCCTTATTAAAATCATAATTTAAAACCCAAAGTTTTTGAAGTCTTTTCTTTGGTAACTTTGAAGAAACTCCTATATAAGGAGGAAAATTTCCCTTATGTTCCTACCACTAATGTAAGCTCCTTATGTTTTACTTATGAAAGAGCCAATCACCTCTTTCAAACTCTACACTGGGTTATTAGATACAAATTTGTGTTATATGTTACAATAAGAAATGGGTCTAATTTCCATCAAGGTATTTAGGTTAGGATCTTTAGGAATTAGACATATATGAGCCTAGTTTATCTCCTTAAGGATGATCTCACTATTAAAGAATTCTAGAACTACTTTGTAAACTTGCCCTTTTTTCCATTACAAATTTTGTTCAAAGAAATATGAATGGAACCCATTTAGACCAGGAGCTTTATTATATTTAACTTCCTTAATGCAAAATCTTTCTCTTCTAGAACAAATGGCATAGTGAGATTTTGAGTTTGATTAGTGGTGATAGTGAGATGAAGACTTTAAGAGTTTTTTTTTATAAAAAACTCAAATTTAGTGTTAGAGCAAAGGAAAAGCCATATAACTCTTAACTTTTGTCTTAGGGTTGAGTTAGGACTTTCAGGGCCTTGATATAAGTTTCCTATATATGCCATTCCTTAATTCTTAGCTCATCATTTCTAAAGTCTAGGTAAAGATTAGCTTGTGCAGATTTCAATTTCCTTTTTGCCTCATTGACATCAAATTTTTTTCTTTCCATCAAAGCTCTCTGAAAGGTTTCTAGCTGTCATATACTACTTGTAGCTTCCTTAAACATTTAATTGCTCAAAGCCTTACACTTTGGACTTAAAACCCTCTCGCACTAACTCCTAAAATTTTTCTTGCTTAGAAAAAAAGTTGAGCAATTGGAAATGGATGATTCTTGTTAGGGCATTAACAAAATCGTGTATCAATCAGATAGTGATATAAAAATTAGAGGTGTTAAAGATTTCTTGCTACCCTAGAACTTAGTTGACAAAGTTTGGTTTACTAATGCTCTATCTAGCTTTCTTTCTAAGATACCACTCCCCCTATTGTTTGTTGGACCAAGTGTAATGATTCCCTTTATAGATTATATCATTAATTTCTATAATCTTTAAGTATGATTTAAAGTTATTGCAAGGTCCCTAGTCCCTATTCCTCTTTATAATTTAGAATTTAACAAGTACAATTGAAATCAACTACAATTAAATAAGGATCTTAGATGCTAGATGACATGTAATAAATTTCCTACCAAAGGGATTTCATTTGGAAAGCAAGATTAGTAGTACAAATGAAAATAAGGAGTAGCTTTTAGCTTGACATTGTCAAGGTAGCTGAGATGTATATAGCTTGTGCATTAGAACTATGATTGTTTACCCTAAGAAATTGTAGATTGTACCACACAATTATCTGCCTATTGTAATGTGAGCTATGATTAGTGGATTGAACACAATTATTCTAAATGAAACAGACATTTTTTTAATTTTCCTCCTAGATCTTTATCTCTAAAAGGCCATAAATGAATGACTTTATTACTTTGAGATGTTTATTAAAATCTTGTTATTTTTTAAAGTCGTTAAAACCTCTAACATTCTAATCTATAATAGATATGGGGTTATTATGAAAGGGCATTCCTTTTTTACAATTTCTTTCTAACTATTCTTCTTACCAATAGGAAGTAAGAATAAGAAATGTTTTGAAATTTATCATTTCTGTCTACATTAATGTTTAGTTATCTCATATTAAAACTATTTTCAAGTTCTTGAATAGTTACCTAAATGCTCTTATAGGCTTGAAAATTAGGTGGATTGTTATCCACGAAACTCGAGGTGTTTCCATTATGGGTGAGAGCCTCATACACCTTAAATTCAGTTTGTTGAATATTTTCTCTTAATTTCTCATAACCCCCTTTTTAAATATTATTCCAAGTGACTGTAATGAGTAGATTTCTTCACATGAGGCTTCTAGAGGTGAGTAATTGAGATTAAACTTTTTTTTAAGATTTCCAAATTCATATAACCTTTTGAGTTTAATAGTAATGGGAAGTTCTTTATTAATTTTAGTTTCAATTCATATTCTTGTATAACAAATCCAAAAATTGCTATAGTATTCTCATTTTTAATAAAAGGATTACTTATGGATTTTCTAAATAACTTAGACCTATAGTGCTCGAGTATTCTAAAAGAACATTACAGAATTGAGCCCAAATGGGGACATATTTGAGCTCAGCTCTATCAAGTTTTATACTCTGAAGAATGATGGGTTTACCATTAAAGTGACAATTTATCGATTTAATTTAATTCTAATTTCTATTAAATCACCAAACTCTCATTAGCCCAATTTAATTGTTTTCCATTCGATTCAACCTCTCAGTTTATTATCGAATTATGCAATCACATAATTAAATCACAACAAATCTAATAAACACATAAACAATCAGATTTCATTAATTCAAGAGTAAAACTCCGAAGGTGAGTTTAGAACATCATCAACATTCTAAATCCTATCATCAACTATTTATTCCAATCCCATACAATAATAAAATGAAATTAAATAGGAAATAAAATATGAATGGATGATGGGAGGCAATGACGTCAAGAAACTCCTAATCTGGGAAGTACGTCGAGTTAACTTATTCTCCTTTTCTCTCTTCCTTCTTCTCTTCCTCTATCTGTCAATGAATTCTCTCTAGGTTTCTTAAGGTGGCTAATGCAAAATCTCCATCTTGCCTATGTTTCTTGTTCTTTAAATATCCTTTTATGTTCTAAGTAGCCCTAACATTTTTTTGGGGTTTTACAATTTTCGAGAAGTCTTTAATAAATCAATGCTAAAATCTTGCATGACCTAAGAATCCTTGCACATCTTTTACATTACTTGGCGATGGAAGTTCCTTTATAACTTTTATTTTTGCTCTATTAACTTCAAATCGTTGGTGCAAGATTTTATGCCCTAACATTATCCCCTCTTGTATCATAAAATGGTAGTTCTCCCAATTCAACACCAAGTGTGATTCTTCATATCTTTGAAAAATTTTATCCAAATTGGTTAAACATATTTCGAAAGATTCTCCAAAAATTGAAAAATCATCCATGAATACCTCCATTATATCTTCCATCATGTCAGTGAAGATCGACATTATACATCTTTGAAATGTAGCCGGGGCATTACATAGTCTGAAAGGCATTTATCTATATGCAAAAGTACCATAAGGATAGGTGAATATAGTCTTTTCTTGATCATCAGGGTAGATGAAGATCTGATTGTATCTTGAATATCCATCTAAGAAGCAACAAAATGAATGACCATCCACCCTTTCTATCATATCTGGTCTATGAACGGAAGAGGAAAATGATCTTTCTTAGTCACTGAGTTGAGTTTGTGATAATCTATGCGTATTCTCCATCATGTGACTGTTCTTATTGAAATTACTTCTCCACACTCTCTTTCTATTACCATCATTCCACCCTTTCTAGGTACACATTGTACTGGACTGGCCCATTCACTATCGGAGATGGGATAAATCATCCCTGCTTCTAAGAGTTTGATTATTTCTTTCTTTACCACCTCCTTCATGTTAAGGTTCAACCTTTGTTGACGCTCCCTCACTGTTTTACATTCTTCCTCGAGGTTTATTCAATGCATGCAAATATTTGAGCTTATATCTTGAATATTAGAAATCTGTCATCTGATGGCTTTCATTCTCCTTCTCACAATTGCTACCACCTTGCTTTCTTGTTTCTCATTTAATTGATTTGAGATGATTATCAATAATGTTTGACCTTCACCTAGAAAGGTGTATATAAGATGTGAAGGTAAAGGTTTAAGCTAATGTAGGTGGTTTTTCTATGGATGGCAGTATGGATGCTTCAGTTCAGACTAATTTATCTTGATGTGTTTAAACATCCGACTCCTCAATCTCATCATCTCCTTTAGTCTCAAGTTTCTCATATTCATTATTTATCTTTGTTGCCACTGACTATACTTCTACGATGCAACTCTCAACTTGTTCTTGCAAATTTTAATCTATAATTTTAACCTTCATACATGCACTACTCGCTATTGAGTTCTTTAA
Organism: Erythroxylum urbanii; assembly: GCA_027568935.1. Lineage (NCBI taxonomy): Eukaryota > Viridiplantae > Streptophyta > Magnoliopsida > Malpighiales > Erythroxylaceae > Erythroxylum > Erythroxylum urbanii. The sequence continues at coordinate 6,469 of JAOQML010012585.1, read as the reverse complement.
AGCCCTATTCATATTAAATTTCACCTAATCTTTGCCTATTCGAAGTGTTAATTTCCCTTCGTGAACATCAATTATGGCCTTCCTTGTATTCATAAATGGTCAACCAAGGATCAGTGGATGTTTCTTATCTTCTTGAAAATTGAGAACCACAAAATCTACAGAAATAATGAACTTGTCCACTAACATTAAAACATCTTTCAATATTCCAAACGGCATTTTAATAGATTGATCAGCCAACTGAATCAACATCGATGTTGGCTTGACCTCACCTAACCCCAACTTCTTGAATATTAATACTTGCTCCTAAGTTACACAAGCACTTTGTGAATTCAAATTCACTAACCACACAGGCCATTGTCAAATTCCATGGATTCTTCAATTTAGATGGCATCTGGCTAGTGACTATGGAACTGTAAGTGCTAGTTAGAGCAACCGTCTGATTATCTTCCCAAGTACGTTTCTTTGATAATATGTCCTTCAAAAATTTTGCATATTTAGGATATATTCCAAAGCCTATACAAATGAGAGATTTATTTGAAATGTATTTAATTTCTCAACAAATTTTGCAAATAGCTCATCTACCTTCTTCTTTTGTAATCATTGAGGAGCAGGAATCTTAGGTGGATATGGTGGAGGAGCAACATAAGGAGGGTATTTGCCCATATTCACTTCTTTCTCCATTTCTTGATCTTTCTCCACAAGGTTGACAGGCTCCTCTATTGTCTTTGTGGGTTAAGTTCCTTCCATTTCAAAGTGTAATAGCCTTTAGTTGCTCCCTTGGTTTTGTTTCCAAAGTGCTAGGAAGAAATCCCCAATTTTGTGTGAAGAAAGCGTTTGACAATTGGTTTACCTGAACCTCTAGATCATGGATTAAGGAGGCATGGTTCTTTGTTACATGTTCAAATTTACCTTCTAGACTCTGTTATGCATCATCTAAAGTTACAAGCCTGTCTAAAATCCTATCCAACTTGGATTTCATTGAGCTCGGTGTATATTATTGGAAGCTTGGTTGTTCCTAAGGTTTGAACTATCCTTTAGTATTGTTCGTCCATGAGAAGATAGGGTGATTCTTCCACTCGGGATTGTATGTGTTGAAGTAGGGATTGTTTCCACCTCCTCGTCCACATTGAGCTCCCATATAGTTAAATTTCTCCAAATTGTCTTCCTTCATCAAGAAACAGTCCTTTGTATTATGGTCCATTTATCCATAAAGTTCACACTTTAGTTGCATGACTTTTACAGAAGCTAAGGATGAAGCCTTCATGTTGTTGAGCTGTCGAGTTAAGTTATCATTTTTTGCCTACATCTCCATCATTTGATCAAATGCTATGATTCCTTTTTGTTCTTAGAAAGTAATGGGTTATTTACTCTACTATCTACTCTACTCGTACATCTATAGGCAACTATTACTTGTCATTTCCTCTATTAACTCTTCTGCTTCATCTACCATCTTTCTCATCAATGATCCTCCTAAAGCTGTGTAAATCATGCCTCTCGTATGTAGGGTTACTCCATTATATAATATTTGAAACAAGAATTCCTTGGGTTAGTTGTGGTTTGGGAATTTTCGTTGCAAATCCTTGTGTCCTTCCCACTCTTTATAGATCGATTCCCCATCTCTTTACTGGAATTTGGTGATCTCCTTATTAATCTTTGTGGTCTTCTTAAAAGGAAAATATTTATCCAAAAAGGCATAAACTAGTTGATCCCTAATGGTAACATTAGTTAGGTTGAGAGAATGGTACCAGGCCTTTGCTCTATAGGTTGAGAGAATGGTACCAAGCCTTTGCTCTATCTCGTAAGGTAAAAGGGAAAAGCCTAATTCTTACTACATCCTCCAACATCTGATGGTACCGAAAGGTATCACAAATTTCAAGGAAATTTACTATATGTGCATTAGGATATTCCTTCGTCAGTCCACAGAATTGCACATTTTGTTGAAGCATGTTTAGGATGGCAACTTTAATTTCAAAAGAGGCTACTTATACGGGTGGCCTAGCTACTCCCTGGTTAGCATTGAACTTAGTCTTATAAAATCCATAACGGTTCTTTGCTGACATTCTTAGTTCACCCCGTGATTCAAATCTTGGTGAAATTCCTCGGCCATTATTACTTTTGCGATTTCTTCTTCTTCTTTACGCTGAGCTTTCCTAATGCATCATTCTATTTTAGTGATATCTAACTCTAAGGTTTCAGTTGCACGACTCAAACTTCTCTTAACTCTTGTGTTCATGCAAGAACATGATTTTAGAAATTAAAAAAAAGAACAGAAATTGAAAATTAACTAAAACGCCTTAAACTAAAGAACTAAACTAATCACCTCCCCGATAATGGTGCCAAAAACTTGGTCTGGTGTTTATTGTGTGTAAGTTTTAATAAATAACCCTCAATAATCAGTAAGTGCACGGTTTATTAGCGTAGTACTTAAGGCGTCGATCCCACAAGGAGGTATAATCTAATCCTGAAATCTAAAACCATAAATAGAAACAAAAAATTCAAGATGCAACTAACTAAAACAAAAAATTCAATCCAATCAATTAAATTAAATTAAGAACCAATCAAAAAAACTGTAACACCTACATACCCCCTGGGAGGATAAGCAGATGCTACACAAAATAGAACTAAAGTGATGTAATACATACTAAAGCATTTCTAGAAACTCAAGGAGCATACATTTCATTCATCATTAGTTGGATCATATTTAGAACATAACATACACATGATACTTATTATGTACAAGCCTTAAATCCAAATCCAAACCAAATTAAAGTTTTTACAAACCATTAAACAAAACACAAAATACAACATATCTCATTACATTGAAGATTAACTCAAAACAAATTGAACATTTCCAGAATAAAACACAATCTTTTTAGCCACTTCAGTTGTCTTTGTCCTAGTCTTAAGTCTTCTTATTAGAACCTACACGGAGGTAAAACTATCAAGCTTAGTGGGGAATAACTAAACAACATATAAACTGGTGACTATCTCTAATAGTCATCTAACATATTCATGCACTGGATCTTAACAAATCTTAAAAAAAACTTTAATTGTTCAAATTACTGAACATTCCAATATCATTTGCTTCAAAATAGAATAGCATATATCATAACAGAATATACTTACATCAAACTTATAAATATCCGAATAGAATATCATAATCACAAAGTATAACTTTAAAGTATCTGGACAAATATTGCTTATATCAGGACAACATTTAGTAGTATCATAAATGAACTTAGTTTATATCAGAATTTAACATTTATCATAATGGAAAACTAGTTAGCCTGCTAATATTTTTTACATAATTGGGTAACGGGACCAGAGCAGGAGATACCTATAGGTATCACAAAACAGGAGAGACTTATGTCTCAACACTGAAGTGTCAATATTAGGAGAGACTTACATCTCAGACATCTAAGTGTCATTATCAGGAGATACCAAAGTGTTGACACCTTAAATGTGTCCACGAGTAGCTGCAGACCCTTCTAGGTGTGCCTTACCCATGACTAGGACTTGGCAGTTTTAAAACAAAACATTTCAGATTTTTATAATGACATGTAAAAGATATAATACATATCATATGACTTATTCCGTTTAACTCTCATAGGGTATAATCATTCATATTTAATCAAAGCCTTGCTAACATAAACATTTGTATTAATGCACTAATGAATACATTAAGTAATTACACATTACACGTAGTCACACTAGTTCCTAATTCATCAACATTCACAATTAACACATTACTCTTGTTCTTGAAATCACATTAACATTCATCAGTAGACTTCGTTCCTTGAATACCATATAAGTTCGAAAATTAGATACTTTGTTATCTAATAGCATTGTTATCTAATAACACCTTCCTTAAGTTATTACTTTAATTACAAATCCAAATCTTATTCAACCTTTAATAAACCTATTCCATATGAAACTAGGTTCATTTTACACCTTACTTATGTGTAATTACACCACATTAAAGAGACTTGTCCTTATATGGTTCAACAATTGCACAATTCAGCATTTACCATGTAAAACCCTGCCCACTATCCTTTTCCTACATTTTTTCTAGGTTTTTTCAGGACAAGTTTCGGGTAATATTTGTATGGACATTTTGATATAGAAAATGAGCTTTTTGGGTAATATGTTCTTCTAACAAACTGTTCCTCTATGTCTTAAGTTTCTAATGAACTAAATTTCATACAATTTGGTTCATTATTTCTAGAGTTATCCTCAAAATACTCAAATAGTTACAGAATTCATAACTCAACTTCAAGCCAAATGTCAAAACCCTTAGAGACAAAAATAAAATTCTATTCCTTCTGGCAAAATTGTAGAAAAATGTATTTAGTTTAATCTACACTTAAAATCACCCCATTTGGATATCTACTGGTCAAGTTATGGCCAAAATACTGATGTCTATTTAGTGGAATCTATTCAGTGAAACCACTACAATTGTTATACACCTTCAACAGCCATTCACCATAGTTCATCAATTCCACTTCAATTCCACCTTATTCATACCTCAATTTCACATAAATTTCATGTCTAGATCCAATTCAAAAATCATTCAGTAACTAACGTACAATTCAATCTCTTCCGCACATCAAAACTAAACCAGAAATTATCCCACAAATATCATTTTTCCAGCATTCATTTCTCATCATCTTAACACATATTCCATACTAATTCAATTATCATACAAATTATATTAATATAAGCTATCAATATCAACATCATAACATATACTTCATTCTAATTCAATTATCATCAAACCTTTATTAATACCTGCTGTCGAGTTTAGAATTCTTTTACCAAATCACCTTTAAGTTCCTTCTTCCAGGAACTAAGCAACATGTAACCTATACATAACCCTCAATAAATCATTATCAAAACATATTCTAACCAAACCATTTCACAGAAGCATTAATAAGACATCAATAATCATTTTTCATGTTTTATACTTTGACTAATTCAGGTTATAAAGCCCTTAAAAATCAGGAAATAATAAAAGGTTCCTGCACAGGGATCTATCACAGGCAGTATTAGGGAAACAAAGGTCAAGTTAAGACATATATCTATCACAAAGGTCAAGTTAAGACATATATCTACAACTTTCATTCTTTGAGTTTCTTTAAATTTGTGCCTAAGGATATTAAAGACAGATCGAAAGAGAAAGATGAAAATGAAACCAGAATTTCAACTTACCATGATAACTACTTTCCTTCTCCTCTTCTCTTCCCCTTTTTCTCTCCTTCTCTTCTCTTTTTCGTTTTTCTCCCTCTTCTAACCTTATGGCTGACCTTCACTCTCACTTCTATTGCCTTTTTCATCCATTTTCTCTAGAAAATTCAAAGAAAGTCAAACTAATCCTTGTGTCACCATTCCATTGGTCCATGTGTCACCATTCTAGTGGTACATATGTTATCCTTCTATTGGTACATATGTTACTATTATATTGGTCCATATGTTACTTACTTTAGGCTCCACATGTCACTCATTTCAGCCTCTATATTTCACTACTTTTAAGGCTACATATGTCACCAAATTGTAAGGCTACATATGTCATCATTTGTAAAGCTACATATGTCATCATTCTAAAGCTCCACATGTTATAAGTCTAAAGTGCCATTTGTCATCTTAAGATGTTACCGTTAGTCACCTACAAAATCAGTCCATATGTCACTCCAAAATTGGTTTACTTGTCACAAAATCATTTGTTCGTTTGTTAATCAACCAATGGTGCCAAATGTCATTCAAAGTATAGGGTTAATCATACTAATTTTCATATACCAACTTATCTTGCCACTTGAAAATTTTCCTATTCCGAATGTCCATTTTAATACCTCAATTCCCTAATGGTATTAATTAATCCCAGCTTGCTAAGTATGATCTATTAACCAAATTCAAGACATATGCAATTTACAATCATATTACAATTTCTAGTACATATACTTTCTTTCATATGTAACATTTCAACTCGGGTACAATTTGGGCTCTTACAGAAATACTAACTACTAAGCAATTGCAACACACCCAAAAATCAACCTAAGGAAATTACCAATTGAGAGAAAGGAAATTTCACCTATCCTTAGGGTATGTTTGGTTGGAGGTTTAGTAATGGAACAAAATGGAATGTAACACTTCCATCATTTAGTTGAGGGTTTCATAATGAAATGAAATATAATGAGATGGAAGCGGAGGGTTTCATGTTACGTTCCATTCTATCCTAAGCAGTGAAAATAAGAAACCTCTGATTTGGGGGGTTTAGGATAGAACATAAACTAATAAATACATACTACCTAATATACCCTCAATAATTTTTCTTAATACCAATTATTTATTCTAACCCTAGCCCCCTTATATATAATTAATAATGTTTTTCTACTATTTCTCCTTACCCTAATAATAATATTTTATATTATTAACAAAAATTGCATATAATTAATAATAAAATACAAAAATTAAT
>JAOQML010012504.1:0-12198 GCA_027568935.1 Erythroxylum urbanii | reverse complement strand
AATTTAAATATTATTATAATTGTTAAAAACAAATTTATTTTAATTTATTACAATTTTTAAGACAGTTTGAAATATAAGTTAGTTACATTTTATAATTAATGTTGGTGACATATTTTTTATGCATTTTACATTTAAAAATAATTACAAGTCATATATAAACTAAGACTCCTTATTGTCGTCATTACTGTTGACATACTTTAAGCCTAGTAATTGTTTGACCATCTTTTTAAGCTTCTTCTCTTCTTTTATATTATGATCTAACTTCTCTTCCGTACATTGTAACTTAATCTTTATTGCCTGATTCTCCTCTTGAAGCATCGTGACATATGCTGGTTGTGACGAAGAAGCACCAACAGGCTTAGGACCATACCTAAGACCTTTGATATAGCCCGATCTTGTACTAAGAACATTGTTGCAAACGTCATCGACATTGAGCTAATTCCTTCAGACAATGACGTCTGCAACAACTCCTGCATCTTGTCCTACAATTTAAAGTACAAAATCGAGTTAAGTAAAAAATTATTACTTAGTATTGCATAGAAAAAGAAATTGTAATATTAATTTGTTTGCACTTACAAAATTACTTTGTGCCTCTTTAGATGTCTAGCCTTGACCTTCTTTATAGTGTGTTAGCTTATACAGAGTGATCCTATCACACTCTTGTCCTTGGAGTTGTGTTTGGCTTTATTATATGAATTTAAAAAATTAGAAGATAATAGAATTTATTGTATTAAGAAATAGAATAATAACTTGAAAATGTTACACTTACAAATTCTTATCAGATGACAACAAAAGATTTGGAGCTGGTGTCATGAGGAGTCTTCATTTTTGCTCTGTTCACGTTGACTTTCTCACACTTTTCCTGAATTAGGAGAAGTAGTCATGAAATGTATAAACAAAATTAATGGAAGGAAATATGAAGAGAAAAAAAACAAACCTGAACCTTCATTGAGGCCCAATAATCACACATATCACTCCAATTTTCTGAAGTCACCCTTTCTAGAACATGTCTCCTTACCTCTTCATCTGAAGGGAAAGACTGATAATATTTATAAAGTCTATATTGATGATCCTTCACCGTTTGTTTCAACAGTGAACTAACACTGCTTGAAACCTCAGGCGTGTCGATATCAACGATATTGAACTTTATCTGTGAAGAACACGTATAAGTTAAGTTACTATTTTTGTTAAGTAAAATCACAATACATATAATCAAATGAATTGAAACATTACCGAAACTTTGTCCAAAGCATTTTGGAGCAAGTTGTCTTCCTTTAACTGCCTGACATGTTGAAGGCAAGATAATTCATTCCTCACAATGACACCTAACTCACTGGACAATTTTGAAAATTGGATCTTATTTAGAGGGTGACGTTGTGTGGGGTCAATGGTCACAGACAACTTCTTGTTTATTGCAACATTCATTCGTTGCAACTTAGTTCCTTTTATCTTAGCTCTATCTCGTTTTTTGATGCTAGTATTGGAACCTGAAAACAAAAAAGTCATAATAAGAAAAACACACTAAACATGTAATAAGTAATTTCAATATTAATGTAAATACATTTAGTTAACAATAACAGACTTGAAGATCTCTCATGACTGACAGACGATGTTGGTAAAGGATATTGCTGACAATCTTCATTCGAGGATGCAATTATTGGTTGTTTAGTGGGAGGAACTTCTTCGGTCATTACCACCCTCTTTCACTTATTTCTACCAGGTGCTATTATATTGAACCTGTATAAAACGAAATATGAACATAACTTATAATCTTAACTCAAACATCAATTTTTCACATGAATATAAGGAGATCAGTAGTCAAATACTAAACATTCGGCATAACATTCAGCAAAAACATAAGTGAAATATTAAAAATATGCATCTAGTCATCATAAATTAACATAAGTAAAACATCAACAATATAAGATAATTATGAACATAACATTTCAAACAATACAAAGAATTTATTTACATTCGATCATCACGATCAAGATTTTGAAAATCATCATCATTAAGTACATTATCTTTGGATTTTTCATCACTAATATATTCGAGCAAAGTATAGTCATTGTCATTTAAGTCATCCTGAGTATAGTCTTCTTTTGTTTGCAAGATAAGATGGGCTTAGACTTCATCTAGTTGAACCATGTTGGGCTTGACATCTCTCCTATGGAATGATGATATATCTGCATCTTCTACTGGAATACCTTCGTTATTGAACTCTAATCCAATATCCTGATAGACTTCTTCTACATTTTCATCCAATTGACCAATATCCCTTTCACAAAAATCAAAGACATTCCTTTGTTAAAACTTTTGAACAATCTTTTAATTGCAACCCAATACAATATTTTTGTTGTAGAAAACTTGTTTGACTTGATTTGCAAGGACAAAAGGATCATTATCATACCATGTCTTACTAATATTTATACTAGTAATATACCCGTTCACTCTCATTTTAGTTATATCAAACTATTTGCATTTAAGTAGAATAACCTTCTTATCCTTGATGTAGTGCAACTCTATTATTTCAGAGATGACACCGTAGAAGTCAATGATTTCGTCATCATGACATCCTTCAATGACAATCCCACTATTTTGACTTCTAACTCAACTATCTCGATCTTGTATGTGAAATCTCACCCCATTAACAATGCAACTTGTGTATTTCTTCCCACAAATATGAGGCCCACATGCCAAACTATATAATGTTGTTGTCGTTTCTTGCACGTTACAGTTATGTAACCGTATCATCCATACGATAAATTGAAAATAAATATGAGAATGAGACATATTATCATAATTTCATAATATGTAATCCATATGAAACTTACTCGATTTCCAAATCATGATACAAACTTCTGCCTATGTCTTTCTTCAACATTAATAATCCCTTTGCTTTGAATTGTGTCTTTGTGTTCTTTATTTAAAAAAGATAATGACAGTAGGATCTTAGAGTGAATGAAGAAAATTGTAATATGATCGTTTGAATGAAAAGGAATATATGTACTCTATGTATGTATCGACTTTCTCGCAATTGTTCAAAATCTACTATTTGGCGATTTCGAATTCATCTTTAGTTAACTCCACATATTTACCGACACTAAATGGCCTAACTTTTTGGGAGAAAATAGACAACCCACCATCGTCATGAAAATCGAAGTTATGTTTTGGTCTATTAAATCTTATCTCGATATCAGTTAAGTACATTGAACAAAAAGTCAAGCATTCATTTGCTATATAAACCTCTGCAATAGACCCCTCTAGTCGAGCTCTATTACATACATAATGCTTAAGAGAGCATAAAAACCTGAATATAAACAGTTATAAACTTAGGAATTGTTACAAATAAATAATATAGAAAAAATTTGTTGAATTTAATATGAATTACCTTTCAATCGAAAACATCCATCGAAATTGAACTGGTCCACAAAATTTTGCTTCATTTAGTAAGTGAATTGCTAAATAAACCATAATATCAAAAAATGATAGGGGGAATAATAGTTCAAGCTTACATAAAATCAATGCTATGTCTTTTTTCATTTTATCAAGCTCTTCAACTTTAAGTGTCTTTCAACATAATTGCTTAAAAAACTCTCCCAATTAACCCAAAGTAACAGAGATATCCTTCGGAAAACACCCACATATTCTAATAGGAAGTAGTCGTTGCAAAAGTACATGACAATCATGACTTTTCAACCTCGACACTTTTCCCTTTTTAACATTCACACAAAGACCTATATTTGATGCATACCAATCAAAAAATTTGACTGATTGGAAGAACTGTCAGAATGATTGTTTCTTACTTTTTGACATGTTGTAACAAGCGGAGGCAATAACGTATGAGCCATCATCTCCTCTTTTCAAATGCAAATCCTTTTTAATATTCATGTCTTTTAAGTCTAGTCTAGCCTTAATTGTGTCTTTAGATTTCCCATCAATTCCCATGATAGTCCCTAAAATAGACTCACAAATGTTTTTCTCAAAATGCATGACATTAAGATTGGGCCTCAATAGTAATTCCTTCCAATATGGTAAGTTGAAAAATATGTTTTTTTTGTCTAATTCAGTTCGAGATCATTTCTCTTACGCTTTCTATTACTTGGGTGTTTGCTAGGTGTAATGTCACCTAAATGTGACAGTTGGTAAACAATATCATCACCGGACAACTGTATCAGAGCTTCACCCAACTCTACTGTGCCATTAAACTGTTTACTTCTTTGCCATCTATGCCTATGTTCCAAATAACGACGATGACCCGCATAACATATTTACTTCATATCCTTCTTGAATATGTTTGATGGTTACACATAAGACAAGCCATATACCCTTTAGTGCTCCACGCAGATAATTTCCTATAAGCTAGAAAATCATCTATAGTCCACAAAACAACATCATGCATTATAGATGTTTTGCCTTCATCAACATCAAAAGTTTGTAATCCAAATTCCCATAGATCGTTTAAGTCATCAATTAATGATTGTATGTATACATCGATATCTTTACTAGGAGCAATAGGTCCTAGAATAATCAAAGACAAATACATAAAAGGCTCCTTCATACACTTCCATGGAGGTAAATTGTATGGGAATAAAATCACAGGCCATATGCTATATGAATTACTCATATTACTAAAAGGATTAAATCCATCTGAGGCCAATCCAAGTTGAACATTACGACAATCTTGTCCAAACCATGGAAACTTTCTATCAAGCTCTTTCCATACTATTGAGTCTACTGGATGATGCATAATGTTATCATCAATGCGTTTCTCTTTATGCCACCTTATATCTATGGTTGTTTTTGTTGACATAAAAAGTCTTTTTAATTGTGGTTTAATAAGAAAGTATCGGAGGATTTTATTCAGTATCTTTTTTCCCCTCCCATCATCCACTTGTCACCTTGATGTACCATAGGACACTCTTGAAGATCTTTACTTTCCTTCCAAAAAAGAACACAATCATACTTACAAGTATGAATTGAAATATATCCCAATCTAAGGTACCTTAACAGTTTCTTCGCATCATATAGTGACTTCAGCAACTTGTGTCCAATTGGTAATGCTTATTTCAGTAAGTCAATTAACATGTCAAAGGACTTGTTCTTCCAATTATTATAAACTTTTAAATGCAACAACTTTACAACAAATGGTAGTTGTGAGAAATTAGAGCATCCTGAATATAATTTTTCTTGAGCGACTTTCAATAACTGCCCAAAATTATCTTCTGTAATACTACTAATTATGTTAAGCATTCTTGTTTCATTCATAGTCTCCATATAATTCTGACAATCATCTAGCATCTCGTCAATCCCATCATCACCATCATCATTCACATCACAATCATCAACATCATTATTGTCACTGTCATCATAACATGTATTGCCACTTCTACTACAACTTGCTTCCTTACGTTCACCATGATAAAGCCATGGAGTATGGAATTTTTTTATGCCTCGAATCAGCAAGTGATTATATACCATGTCTTGACTTTGGAAATCGACATTTAAGCAATCGATGCATGGACAACGAATACTACTTTCATCACCCATTTGATCTTTTACAAATTGCATGAAACTCTTAACTCCTTTTACATATTCAGTTGACCATTTTCGATAACACATCCAAATCTTATCCATTTAGCTATACAATAAAAGAAGAACACATAATCTACAATCAAACAAAGGATTAAGCAATATAACAATGACAAGATGGTGTGCAGATTAATTACTTCTCAATCAATTATCAAGTTGAAGATTATTGGGGTAATCTAGATATTATTCATAAAATATCTAAATAAAGATAAACATTTTTTGGAATAAAAGTAAATATTATAATGTATGGTACCTATAAAAATTGATAAATATGGATATAATTAGTTTAATGCACCTATAAATACTATATCTTTTTGTATAAGTACCCTTATGACAACTTTATTTTGGAAGTTTTCAGAATTATCCATAAAATAGCAAAAGTACCCTTATTTTGTATAAGTACCCTTATGACAACTTCTAAGGTTTTTTTTTAATGCTTTAAATGCAGGCCAAAGTTGAGCTTATTCTAAGGGTTTCTTCGTTTTCTCATAAGCTATTATGTAGATATTTTTCAAAGCTATAATTATAAAATGTTACATACTTTGGACTTGCAAAGCAAGTTATATACGTATTTATTGTTAGGATTTAATCCTTTTAAACCAAATAGCAAATGTCATAAAATGCTTTCAATGGGTTAAGTTATTATATACAAACGTATATAAATTCCATTGTTATAAATCAAAATCAAATCTTGACATGTAGATAAAATTCACTTATAATGTAAAGTCGTTTTAACAAATATTTCTAATTTGAAGTTAGTTTGGCAAAATTAAATTTAGGAATTTAATTGCACCTTATCTTAACGCTTAAGTATTTATATATACCTTTTTTCCTTATCTTAACACTTTTTTGGAGTAGTGTTAATTCGTATGCTTGTAGGTATATATATTTTATTATACCAATCTTATTTTGATTTGTTATTTGTTTATTAAAAGATGTGTTGTTGATCAAATTTAGCAAAAGAGTTTAGAAGGGATATAAGTGATTCATTCCCTATCAAAACAGAACAATTCAAACCCCAGAGGACTTTCATCGAACACCTTATAAACATAACATAACTCAACCGAAACTTCAAGCATTCATTATGTCTATTCCCTTTCTTCACCATCATTAACACATTCAAATATCAAATTAAACAATTAATAGTCTCAATCCATGCAAACAACTCAACAACTAATCCTAAGTTCGATGATGAACATAGCATTTAACAAACACAATGAAAGAAAAAAAAAACCCAAAACAAATCCAATAACTACTTACCAGGTTGAGTACAATTGTAGGGAGACGATAGAGGACAACCCAAGATAACAAGAGAAACTTCCAAAAACAATGGACGAAGAAAGCACAAAAGGGAAAAAAATCATGCGATAGAGAGGAGGATGAAAGAACTCGGGAGGGGGGGGGGTTAATTTTTCAGACACTGGGACAACGTCGTTTGTCGTTAAACAAACTATGTTGTCTCACCTTAAATTTTTTTTTGTAGTTGCAATAGTAATGATATCAGAATTCGTCGACAAATGCCTAACATTTACCTACCATATTCAATAACCATCGCCAATACATTTGCTACGAAACGTTTGCTACGAAAATAAAATAGCGTCGCAAATTGTACAACATTCTGGTATCAAATTGATAAATCATCACCAATACTAAACCTTTTACCTTTTTCCAATGATCAAAACTTTCGTCGCCTATCCTTCCAATTTCTCTACCAATTATACACAACGTTGCCAAAACCCAAGCATTTTCCTTACATTCTTAATTTTCTTAACTGATTAACCTATATGAGTCTTTCCTATTACTAATAACAAAATGAAAATTTTGTCTTTTACATTTACATATGGAGTTGTTCTTGATTTGCTTAATTTTTGGGAATTACTAACCTATATTTTTAATTTGGTAGATAAACAAAATAAAATGGGGAAATTTTAAAACTTTTTATCTTCTTTTTGTTATTAGTTGAATTAATAAGGATTGCAAACTACATTTCATTTCAACCAAATTCATCACTAACATGACAACATATACCCGTTAGCCCTTAATCTACCATTAACCTTATTATTTGTATAAAAAGATACATTTAATTTAAATACCCCAGAGTTTTTGTGACGAAGTAATTTTAGTCGCAGAAGACCATTTCTGCGACCAACTACCATACTTAGTAGCAAATGGTAGACAATTACTGCCAAATTTCCACATCGTCGCCCAAAAAGGGAAGTAATCTCTTTACTTTCTTAATTTTCTTAATTGATTAATGTATATGAGGTATTCCTAATACATCATACAAAATGTTGAATTAATCTTCCCACTTATATATGCAATTGTTCTTCATTTGGTTAATTTTTGGGGATGAATAATCTTTAATTTTAATTTGTTAGAAATAATTATCTAATTATATTAACATGTCTTGTTATATTATTATAATTTTGTTTTTTTAAATTACAATAATTAAAATGAATAATTTTTTGAAATACGTTTTTTTTGAAATTATAATAATCAAAATGTATAATTTTTTGAAAATTGTAAATCAATTACAATTTATTTGAATGGTCAACAAATTAATTTCCAAATAGTTTTCAATTGAAAATATGTTTTATTTGGAATTGGAAAATAAATTTATTAAAAATTATTTATGAACCTGCGGACTTTGACGACGAACCACGTATTAGTTGCTACATCTGACGTTTGTCGACTAATTACAATAGATCATAGCAAATTAATTAATACTACTTCCAAACAACTACGGTAAACAATAAATGACATCGTTTACTTAAATAAGAAAAACGACGTCATTTTATATTAAGTTTTCAATGACAACCACAATAAAAGGCTATTATGTTCTTGTTCAAGCAGTCAACATTTCTCAAAATCCTCTCGGTTCTGTATTGTGGTCATCATCGTCGAAGAATAATTATTAACTGAATCAGTATTATTCTTTTGTTCTATTTTCATTAACGAAGTTGTGCTAAGTTTAACTTATACCTTTAGGTATTTATTGTGAATTCTTAATTATGCATTTGATGTACGAGTTATGTTTATGATTGTGTTTCGAACTTGATTTACTATCTGTCTTTGTTATTTGTATATGGGTTGGCTTCTTCCCAACGACCTTTAATGCTTCCCTCATCAAAGCTTCGTAACTATTTGATGAAAGGGTTTCAAGAGTATTTTACTTTAAATCATTTCTATTAATAGTAATATAGCCCAATATAGATAATATTATATTTCTGTACATCAAGAACATAGTCATGTCTATTCTACTTTAAATTCTAAATTTTGCCTGTGATACAAACTACACAATAGATTTCTAAAATTTTAGTACGGGTAACTTTCACATCATTAGGCACATTGAAGATGTGTAAGTGCTAAATTATACTATTTTCACTTATCATCGAAATTGGAATTAAACATATCATCATTTCATTCTAAATTGACATTTACAGAATATGCCTCCTAACATTATTAATCAAGGAATGTCAACATGGAGATTAGTTCCGGATGACCCTACTTCATTTTGTTGGGAGGAATGTGACAAAATTGTCTCTACTAGAAAAAATAAACAATACAGAAAAAATCTCCACTTCATACAATAATTATCGTTTGCCTTTATAGCCGATCTTCTGCTTCAAGGTGTGTAATATATCATCTGAACAACGTCACTTTCCTTATTATGTATATCTCATTTCCTTTTATGAAGTTATTATATATATTCACATTTGATGGTATATACTACATGTTGTTTTAAGCTTCCTTGAATCTCGAAGATGATGTGTATGCCCATGAAGTGGGAGCGATGTCACAACGGTCCATAAAGGATTAAAGAAGTCGGTTATTTTATAAAATTTGTCAATTCCACAGACATCGTCTGGTCATTCACGTATGCATGTCATTCCAATTTCGAGTTCGTTTAACAATTTACTAATTTGACAATATCCAAGTTCTGTATTGATTATGTTTCAGGTAAACTGTTTCGTACTGGCAATTCATCTGGAGAACTTGTCTTCCATACTAAATCTAGCAACTCATTTACTGTATCCTCTACAAGTTTAGCTATAGTGGAAACGCTATTGCTAGAGGGTGTGAAAAACCCTACACCTAAGGGAAGTACTATTACTGTTTCAATTGTGCCTTCGAACGTGCAAGGATCCTTCTCGGGAATCCAGACATCAGGGATTCATTTACCTTTACCGACTCTCATGTCACTTGGAATCCAAAAAAATAATTATATCATTGTCATTTATCGATGCAATCAACTGGACTTAGCTTTAAAGTTGAATTATTGTTCTATCTATAGGAATTTGTCAAACAACCTCTCAACTAGTTAGGGGTCAAGCTGCATACTAATGAGTGTGGATTGTTATTGTTCTTGGTCTATGACTATATGAATTGTTAAACTTCTAATTCAAAATTCGTACTACTCCATATATCATATTATTATATTGATACAATTATTAAATTTTATAACTATTTTTTGCAATGTTAGCAAATATTAATGATTAATTAATTCATTTGTTTAACACTTAAAATTATGTTGTGTGTGTTTTTTCAACAATACATTGTAAACAGTCAAAACAAATCTCCAATAAAACATATCTTAACTATGATAGATTATAAAAATATTAGTTTAACAAATTTGGTAAATGTCAACCATTTTGTGACGATTTAGGCAAATGGTCACCAAATGTGGACCATTTAGTGACAATTTTCAAAAATCGTCACTGAATGTGAACCATTTGTTGACGATCTTTTCATCACGATTCCAAATATCGTCATCAAATGATCACTTTTAGCGACTATATCAAAAATGTAGCAAAAACCCAAACGTCTTTTTACTGACGATTTTGTATAATCGACTCCAATTGTGAACACTTTCTTAACGATTTTGGGCATTGGTCACCAAAAGTTTCACAAATTATGGTGACGATTTTAGAAAAGTGTCACCAAAAGTTCATTTAGCGATGATTTTCTAAAATCATCACCCATTGTGGATCATTTTGTGATGATTTTCATTAATAGTTGGTAAATGTCAACAATTGGCAACGATTTTTGTTATTCGTCACCAAATGTTGTAACTTTTGTGACGCTTTTTTAGTTAGTTGCTAAAGGCTTAGTTTTAATGACTATTTGTAAAATTGTCGCAATATGATAACTTTTGCCGACGATTTTGCTAACGTCACGAAAAAAACGTAGCTAAATATCTATTTTGTTGTAGTGTGAAGTTTATATTAAAGATAAGAAAAAAGATATATTTACTTACAAGTGAAATAGATGTAACAATTTAAATTTAACTAAAGGTCCATAAAAAAGATCTTACATTAAAAATATATATATGAATGAAGAAAAGTAAATCTTAAAGAAATTTATTAACTTTTATTTTTTCTGAAGGGAATAAAGTGAAAGGTAAAAGAAAAAGTGTCGGCATGAAATGCATGTCCATAGCCATTTTCACTCCGATTAGATGTGAAAACCAAAACTTTCATTCTTTTTTGTTAATTCATGGCTTAATCTTGATGATTGAATTATAAGGTCCCATTGAAGTGCGATAGGTTATTGTTCCCTCTAGTATATAAAAAGAGTAATAAAGGACAGGACAAAGCTGCAACAGAAATATCATATCATCAAAAATATGGCTTCTCTTCCATTTTTCCTGTTTATTACACTACTCATCAGCACTTGTATTTGTTCTGAAGCATCTTTTCTTGCCAAGAGCAACGCCACTTACCAGTGCAATGGCCGTATCGACGAGTGCTTGATGATCACCGAGGGGCTGGACTTGGAGTTTCTGATTAATTCTCACGACGGTCGTGTCCTGAAGGGAAACGCACCAAAGGCCGCAAAAAAAAGAGTAGTGAAACCGAAAACAAACTTCACAACTAGTGCTTTACAAACCGCACCGTCCGCGGCTGGTACACCAACCACGGCATTTCTGCTGAACCACATATGTCATGGTATCTATGACTGCTACCAGTGATTCATCGTCAGGATTTTTTGAGGTTCATGTGTGTATATTCTTCCAACTAACGAACAGTAGGTTTACATCGTGTGCTCAGCCAATTTTTTCTTGTCTTGGTTCTGTTCTTCAGTTACTATGCTATGAAGTATGTTCCAATAAGTTTGAGATTGTTGGAAGGAGTTCTGGTTCCCATATGTTGTAAAATGGTTTACCTTGTTGCTTTGTTATTCAAATCATTGTAATAAAAGTTCATCTACTCAAACTTGATCCGGTTGGAGTACTATAACTCACACTTGATGACTTCGATTCCCCTAAGACTGGTGGTGGCAAATTTTTAATTTGAACTTAATTAGAAGCCCTTCAAGAACTTAAAAGAAGGAAATTCAAAACATATATACATAAACTATTTTGGCTTGATTTAGGGGAGTGGTGGCGGTTGACAACCTGCTGAAATAATAAATACTTATTCTCAATAAGTACTTATGTATTTTGGAATTGCTATTTTGGTAATAGTTGAAACGTGAAAATAAGTGTTTGGCAAGTGCAGTTGCGGTTGCTGAAATGAGATAAAATGATTAAAAAGCCCATTGATTTAATAAACTATTAATTGTTGTATAAATAATTAAAAATATATTATTAGTCATATAAATTTA
>JAOQML010012503.1:0-26814 GCA_027568935.1 Erythroxylum urbanii | reverse complement strand
TAATTAAACCAAGATAAATTGATTAGTTCAATTATAATTTAAATTAGAAATAAGTTTCTAATTCAATTTAACTTAGTTATATTTGAATATGATTAGATTAAAAATAATTTTCTAATTAATTAGATATTAATAGCATAATTTGATTAGTGCAATATATTGCTAATAGAATTAAATTATTTCCATTATATGAGCATGAGTTCACTATATGTTAGACAAAATAATTTTTTTTTTTGTGCACTCTTCTAATTCCTAAAAATTTGTACTTCAGGAAGATGCCTATTATTAAGCGAACACCTAAGCTTATTCGATGTGAGGCACAGAAGAGATGAATTGGAAGTATGTATATAAAATTAGTTAACATGTGTTTGATGCCTGGAGACAATCTAACACAACATGTTATTTCAGTTAATAACATGAAGAAAGAATTATACTTTGGACGTTATCGAGCTTATAGCAATGTTGAAATAAAGTACATGAGTTTGCTTACAACATTACCTCAACCTCAAGGCGAACTGTTACGAATGCTCTGGAATACTATGTCTAATGAGAAGACTTATAATTTGTTAGTGATGACATTTATTAAAGAGATATGTAAAAGGGAATTGAATATGACTTTATATCCTCTAGGTCTTCCAATGGAAACAGTAAGAGCTATTGTAAATTGAGCTTCGTGAACTCGTGAACTCATTTCTGCATAGGGTTCATTACCTATAAACTGTTCACAGATTGTAGTACATTTACATATAATATGTAGTTTTATAAGAGCAAAGTCTTGATATTTATGTAATATGTTTACATATATTTTATATAGGAATTTGTCTAGAGTAAAGTAATTAGGATACGATTGTTGTATTAATGATGATTGAACACATTTGTGGACTTTTGATTTTATAAGCAATTATGATCAAATTATTTTACTCTATGAACGATTAATATGACATTAACGTGTATATATATTTCTTTCTTATTATAGAAACTTAGTGCTTCAAAATGACTACTGCGTCAAAGAATATTGTTGCTGAACTCAATGGTGACAATTATGAAATATGGAGTATGAAAATCTAATATGTGCTAGAGACAAGAGGCTCTTGAACCATTAAACCTAACCATAAAAGTTCCTAAGGAAGGCACTACGGCCCAGCATAGAAGGGACCGTGATGCATATGAATTATGAAAAAAGAACTCTTTAGCTTGCATCGCGTTGCTGAGTAGTATGGATAATGATATCATGAGAGAGTTCCGTAAATTCGAAACTGCGAAGGACATAAGCATTGGCTGCTCATTTTGGAGGTGCTTTAGTGACCAAAGTGAGGTCACTTACTATTAAGTTTGATACTTATAAGAAGCGCCCAGATGATACAATGCAAAAGCATATGAGGAAAATGTCCAATATGGTAAGTGAGTTACGTGATGTTGATCATGAGCTTTCTGACGAGCAACAAGTACAAGTTGTTAGGAGCATATGGAGATGCACCTAACTCATAATGAGAACATCAAGACAATGGAAAATGCTGCGAGGCATCTCATCTTAAAGGAAGAGCATCTTGAAGCCTCAAAGATGTCTTCTGAGGCATATGCAGTTAGTTCTAGCTCACATGTAGCTATAAACAAGAAACGCAAGCATCATGGTGGACACAAGTAGACGAAGAATAGGAACTTCAACCACTCTCCTCAGGAATCCAAGAAGAAAAATGGAACCAATGTGGAAAGGGAAAACGTCCCTTTAAGAAGAAGAACAGGAAACTTGTGAAGTGCTATAATTGTGGTAACAAGGGCCACTTTGCTCGAGATTATACTGAGCCTAAGAAGGTAGAACTTTATAGTACAAACATTTGTTATATAAATGTTTCTTATTTTGTTTTTCTAACTGAATCACATCCTTTGTGGATTGCAGACTCAGGATCAACCGACCATGTAGCGAAGGATCGTGATGCCTTTATTGAGTTTTGTAAACTCCTACATGGTGGTTGATGGCTTTATGTAGGTGATAATTTTAGAGTTCTTGTACAAGGAATTGACACATGTCAATTGGAACACCTCATCCTACATGAAGTATTATTTTCTCCTCAAATTCGTACGAATCTTTTATCTATGTTGACATTGGTTAGACTAGGTTTCAATATAAACAGATCTATTTATTATGGTCATGGTTTTTTATATGATGGTTTTATTATATTGGATGTGTTAAAGGAAAATAATAATATTAGTTATTCATTATTTACATTTAGTAATTCCAACAATGGTGCAACTTTGTGGCATGTAAGACTATGCCATATTGGTCAGTCGATTAACTAAAGAAGGGCTTTCAAGTAATCTAAATTAAGTAGATCTATCAACTTGTGAGCATTGTTTAGCTGGTAAAATGGAAAGAAAGCCATTTGGAAAGGGAACATGAGCTTTATATCCATTGCAACTAATTCATTATGACATTTGTGGTCCAATGAATGTAAGGGCTAGACGTGGGCTTGTTTATTTCATCATTTTCATAGATGACTATATTCGGTATTGTCATGTCTATTTAATTTCTCATAAATCGGAAGCATTCAATTGTTTCATAAAATATATGAACTTGGTTAAGAATCAATTAGATGAGAAAATAAAAGCATTATGAACTGATTGTGGACAAGAATACTTGTCTGACAAGTTTAAGGCTTTATGTGATGAGAAAGGAATAGACAAGCAACTAACAATTCCTAGAACCCCACAACAAAATGGCATTACTGAAAGATGAAATAGGACGCTATTAGAAATGATTAGGTTCATGATGGCCCAAGAAAATTTACTAATCACCATTTAGGGTGATACATTGCTAACAGCCACTTATGTACTTAATCGTGTGCCTAGAAAATTAGTTGCTAGCATACCATATGAGTAGTGGATTGGTAGGAGACCTGACATGTCATGTCTCAAACCTTGGGGGTATGCAGCCTATGTTCATGATCTCTTTCACAAACATGGGCAATTAGGCCCAAGAGAGAGAAAATTATTTTCATTAGATACTCAAAACACTCAAAAGGATACGTGTTCATTAGTGAACAAGGTAATGGAGGTGTAACTGAATTTGAATCATGAGATGTAACATTCTTAGAGAATGATTTTCCCAAGCAAGGTGAAATAGGTGAAGACCTATTGTTATATGAGTCGCTTGATCAGAATGATTCTGTTATAAAGAATCGAGATGAGGAACTTCAACCAAGTGGGAGCAATTCCACAGAAAGGTTCTCTATGATGACTAATCCGAGTGGGAGCAACAAGATCAATCATGAATTTGTTTACGATGAACCTCATTTAAGACGAAGTAATCGAGGGATAATTCCCTGATATCATTTTAAGATTGAAGGAGAAATTAATATGATTGTTCAACAAGAGGAAGATGAGCCAAGGAATGTAAATGAGGCTCTTACTAGTCCTTCTAAAGAAGAATGGATGAAAGCAATGAAAGAAGAAATGACTTCTTTAAGTTTCAATCAAGTATGGGACTTGTTGACGTCCCTGAAGGGTATAAAGCAATTGGAAACAAGTGGGTTCTCCAAATAAAGCAACAAGCTGATGGCAGTATCGAAAGATACAAGGCATGCCTTGTAGCAAAAGGATATACACAACAGGAGGGAATTGATTATGAGGAAACTTTTTCACCTGTTGTGAAGTTTGCTTCAATTTGTCTTATTCTAGCTATAGCAGCCAGTATGAATATTGAATTACATCAAATGGATGTAAAAACTACTTTTCTCGAAGGAGAATTAAAAGAAGAAATCTATATGGAACAACTTGAAGATTTCAAGGCAGGTCAAGAAAATAAGGTATGTCGGTTATTAAAATCGATTTATGGCCTGAAGCAGTCTTGAAGACAATGGTACATTCATTTTCATAACGTAATCATTTCGTATGATTTTCAAATGATTAATGAAGACCATTATGTGTATGTTAAGAGATCCAAAGATAAATTCACAAATTTATCTTTATACGTGGATGATATATTGATTGCTTGTAATGACTATGTGTTCCTTAAGTAAATCAAAGATTGGTTATCATCTAAATTTGAAATGAAAGACATGGGTGAAGCGGCATACATTCTTGGAGTCAAGATTTCAAGAGATCGTTGGAAGAGATTGTTATCACTTTCACAAGCGATTTACATTCAGAGAATTCTTGAACGATTCTATATGCAATATTCTAAACTAATTGATAATCCTATTGCTAAAGGTGAAGGCCTTAGTAAGAGAATGTTCCCTACACCAATGCAATTAGAAGTCAAATGAACGTAATGATGTGTACAAGACTAGATATTTGTTACGCTGTTGGAATGGTGAGCAGATATCAATCAAATCCAGGCCAAGAACATTGGAAAGAAGTAAAAAAATATTGAGGTATCTAAAGGGAACTGTGGACTATGCATTATGTTATCAAAGTAATGATCTACATATACAAGGGTATACTAATGCAGACTGGGGAGGAGATTTAGAAGAAAGAAAATCTACCTTAAGATACGTATTCTTACTAAACCATGGAGCAATATCATAGAAAAGTAAGAAATAATCTTGCATTGCATTATCTACAATGGAAGCTGAATTTATAACATTTTCAATTGTAGTACAAGAGGCTGTATGGCTTCATCGATTCTTAGTGCATTTGGGAGTCACTAAAAGTGAAATTAATCTAATGACTATTAATTATGATAGTCAAGCTGCAATCGCTTATACTAAAGACCCTAAATTTCATTCCAAGACAAAGCACATAGACACCAAGTATAATTATGTGAAAGATATAGTTGCAAGAAGAGAAATGAACATGAAATATATATCTACACGAGATATGATCACAGACCCAATGACAAAGCCAATTTCCAGAGATGTATTCATTGGGCATGTAAAGTGGCTAGGACTACGTAGATGTTGAAATGTACTGATAAATATTTCTTTATGTATGTTCACTAATTATAATGTCATATTTTGGATATAATGTATGATAAAGATTATACATTGTGTATGATTTAATTCATGAATATATATGTGTTCTACATAAATATATTTTGGGATGAATCATAAGTATATAAGAAAAATTATAGATTGGCCCTCTCACACAGAAAATAACCTCTAGTGTTTATGCTCACTAGAGATGAGGCAGGTTTAAAGTTTATTATCTAGGTGATAATTGAGAGCGAGAAATTTAAACTATAAATGTCACAAGGAAATTGGTTCGACGTGATTTGTTAATCACTATATCTATCTTACGTTGCCAGATGTGAGTCCTAAATAAGTTTTTTTTAGTAGATAAGTGAACTCAAGTTAAACATTGAGTATGTTTAAACTCAAAAGTTAAACATTGAGTATGTTTAAACTATCATCTGTACGGTATTTCTTGAATGAAAGATGTTTAAGTTAAACAAAGTGGGTAAATAACGTAGCACATGACTTGTACCATGTGTACATAATTGACCACAATATGGGATTAATGTAAGTCTACAGATCTCATATTGTATTGTATGAGACCCTTGAGGTTGAGTAGAACCTCATAATATACCCTTATGACTCTTTTTTCATTCTTGAGAATTGAATTTAAGGTTTGCCACTTTAGGTTATTGCCAAAGGATCATGCAAGATGCGATCATTGGAATAATTCTAGGAAAGAAAATTTAATTTAATTTAAAAGAGAATTGAGAACAAAGGAAGGTCATTTATTTTAGATCATTGACTCGCATGAAATGTATTCATAGATGGCCATCGTCTCTTTAGTAGAGAACTTGAATATAGTAATGACACAAAACAAAATTAAATAAGATCAAAGAAACATGCTAATGTGAGATATGACCTAGGGTATAGCATAAAACGTCTACTCAAGGACACTTAAGTCCTAAGATCAATTTGTTAATTGAGATATCATATACTCTTAATAGATAGATGGCAATGTGCTCTTGTCGTATGCTGCTCACACCGGTTATTGAACGAGTATGAGTATTGCAGAGTTTGATTTTAATAAGATTAACCCATCATGTGTGAGTGGGAGATAATGACTCATATACACCCATGAAGGGTATAATGGTCATTGTTCTTAAAAATAACTACAAAAGTTAGTTATATGAAGAATAAAACGAGATATATATGCATCTGTGTATATGTTTTGGTTGGATCTTTATCTATGAAGTGTACAGAAAAACAAAAAAGAAAGATTTATGTAATTAAAGTTCATGAAAACATTCTTTAACCAGTGGAACTACAACAATAAACCATGTGTTTTTTGTTTTGTATGCATATGAACGATCCTAGTTTTAACATGATTTACGTGATTATGTTCTTTCTTTGAAATCTAACATAGGTGCTTAGCGACTGTGCCAATGTATTATTTTGCCCATCGAAGGTGTCTAGCGACCGTGTCAACCGGCTATTTTTTCCACCAAAGGTGCATAGCATTCGTGCCAACGAGCTATTTTCCCATCCAAAAGTGCCTAGTGACTGTGTCAATGGGCTTTTTTTCCCAACAAAGGTGCCTAACCATCATGCCAACGGATTGTTTTGCCCACTAAAGGTGCCTAGCAACCTTGCCAATGGGTTGTTTTTCACACTATATCTAACGGACTTATTTGCCCACTAAAGGTACCTGGCCACCGTGCCAACTGGT
Organism: Erythroxylum urbanii; assembly: GCA_027568935.1. Lineage (NCBI taxonomy): Eukaryota > Viridiplantae > Streptophyta > Magnoliopsida > Malpighiales > Erythroxylaceae > Erythroxylum > Erythroxylum urbanii. Next base: position 20,199 of record JAOQML010012503.1, on the reverse strand, counting down.
TGTGTTGCCCGTCGAAGGTCTGTCAATAGGCTGTTTTTCCCAATAAAGGTGCCTAGCGACCTTGCCAACAGACTGATTTGCCCACTAAAGGTGCCTAGCCACTGTGCCAACTGGTTGTTTTGCCACCGAAGGTGTGCTAATAGGTTGTTTTTTCCAACAAAGGTGGCTAGCGACCTTGCCAATAGACTGTTTTGCCCATAGAAGGTGCCTAGCGACTGTGTCAATAAGATGTGTTACCCACCAAAGGTTTGCCAACAGGCTGTTTTTCCCATAGAAGGAGCCTAATGAATATACAACTGGGCTGCTTTGCCCACCAAAGGTGCCTAGTGACCATGCCAATGGGTCATTTTACCTATCGAAGGTGCCTAGCGACCGTGCCAATGGACTGTGTTGCCCACTGAAGGAGTGCCAACGGGTTGTTTTTACCACCGAAGGTGCCTGGTGAAAGTGCCAATGGGCAGTTTTGCCTACCAAAGGTGCCTAGTGACTATGCCAACATGATGTTTTTCCTACCGAAAGTGTGCCAACATGTTGTTTTTCCCACTAAAGGTGCTTAGCAATCGTGCCAATGTGCTGTTTTTCCTACGGAAGTTGTCAAGCTGCTGTGCTGCTTTTCCACCAAAGGTGCATAGTGATAGTGCCAACGGTCTATATTTTCCACTGGAAGTGCCTAGCGACCATGCCAATGGGTTTTTTTTCCTTAGCGACCATACCGATGGATTGTTTTTCCCACTGAAGGTGCATAACAACCTTGCCAGTGGGTTGTTTTTCCCACCGAAGGTGCCTAGCCACTATGCCAATGGGTTGTGTTGCCCACCGAAGGTGTGTCAATAGACTGTTTTTTCCAACAAAGGTGCCTAGCGACCATGTCAACGGACTGTTTTCCCACTGAAGGTGCTTAGCGACCATCTCAACGGTCCATTCTACCTACCAAATCTATACCAACAGACTGTTTTCCCATAGAAGGATCCCAACGAACATGCCAACGACTGTTTTCCCCACTGAAGGTCGCTAACGATTCTGCCAACGGGCTATTTTATCTACTAAAGGTGCCTAATGACCGTGCCAACGGGTTGTGTTGCGAATCGAAGGTTTACCAATGAGTTGTGTTTCCCATCAAAGGTGCCCTACGGGCTATTTTTCCCATGAAAGATGCTTAGTGATCATGCCAACGGGCTATGCTTCACACCAAAAGTGTGCCAAAGGGTTATGTTTCCAACAAAGGTGCCCAACAGGTTGTTTTTCCCACTAACGGTTCCTAGCGATCGTGCCAACGGGCTATTTTTCCCACCAATAGTGCACCAACAAGCTGTTTTACCTGTTGAAGGTGTGCCAACGGGCTGTTTTTTCCATCGAAAGTGCCCAACGGACTGTTTTACCCACTAAAGGTACATAGAAACTATGTCAACGAGTTGTGTTACCCATCGATGGTGTGCTAATAGGCTATTTTTAGCACTGAAGGAGCCTAGTGAATGTGCCAACGGGTTATTTTGCCCAAAGAAGGCACCTAGTGACTAGGCTAATGGGCTATTTTGCCTACCAAAGGTGTCAAGCGAATCTGCCAATGGGCTATGCTATCAACCTAAGGTGAGCCAATAGGCTGTGTTTCCCACAAAAACGTGCCCAATGGGTCATTTTTTCCACTGAAGGTGCCTAGCGATTATGTCAACGGGCTGTTTTGCACACTGAAGGTGTTCCAACAGATTATGTTTTCCCCCAGTGGTGCCTAGCAAATGCGCCAATGGGTTGTTTTGCCCAATGAGGGTGTCTAACAACTATGCCAATGTTCTATTTTACCCATCGAAGATGAGCCAACAGGCTGTGTTCCCCTCCGAAGCAACGCAATAGGTTGTATTTCCCACCGAACCTACCTAGCGATCATACCAACGAATTGTTTTACCAACTGAAGGTGTTCTAACGGGCTGTGTTTTCCACCAAAGGTGCCCAATGGACTGTTTTTCCCACTAAATGTGCCTAGTGACCTTTCCAACGAGCTATTTTTTCCATCGAAGGTGTGCCAAAGAGTTGTTTTACCTACCAAAGGTGTGACAACAGGCTATTATTCCCACTGAAGGGGACCAACAGACTATTTTTCCCCTCAATGGTGCCTAACGACCATGCCAACGGGTTATGTAACCTATTGAAGGTGTACCAATAGGTTGTTTTTCCCACCGAAGGTGTTTAGCGACCGTGTCAACGTGCTGATTTTCCCACTGAAGGTATGCCAACGAGCTGTTTTTCCCACCGAGGGTGCCCAACAGGCTGTTTTCCCACCGAAGGTGCCTAGTGTCTGTGCCAATGGGCTGTTTCGCCCACCATAGGTATGCCAACAAGCTATGTTTCCCACCTAAGGTGCCCTATAGGTTGTTTTTCCCACCATAGGTATGCCAACAAGCTGTGTTTACCACCGAAGGTCCTATAGGTTGTTTTTCTCACAATAGATGCTTAACGATCGTGCCAATGGACTATGTTTCCTACTGAAGGTCCGCCAAAGAGCTATGTTTCCATTAAAGCTGCCCAACAGGTTGTTTTTCCTACTGATTGTTCTTATCGGTCGTGCAAATGGGTTGTTTTGTCCACCAAAGGTGCACAAGGGGCTGTTTTGCCTACTAAATGTGTGCCAACGGGCAAATTTTTCCACCAAAGGAGCCCAACAGACTGTTTTGCCCACTGAAGTTACCTAGAGACTATGCCAAAGGGTTGTGCTACCTACTGATGGTGTGCTAATGGGTTGTTTTTCCCACCAAAGGAGCCTTACGAACTTGGAAACTAATTGTTTTGCCCATGGAAGGTGCCTAGAGACCGTGCCAATGGGCTAGTTTGCCCATTTAAAGTGCCTAGTGACTGTGCCAATAAACTGTGTTTCACACCAAAAGTGTGCCAACGGGCTATTTTTCCCGCCGAAGGTGCCTAGCGAGCTTGCCAACATGTTATTTTACTCATCAAAGGTTCTTAGCGACAGTTCCAATGTGCTATTTTTCCCACGAAACTTATACCAACGGTTGTGTTTCCTATTGAAGGCGCTTGGCGACCATTCCAACGGGCTATTTTTCCTAAAGAAGGTGTCCCAATGGGTTGTGTTTTCCATCAATGGTGCCTAGTGATCATGCCAACAGGCTATTTTGCACACCAATGATGCCTAGCGATCGTGCCAACGGGCTCTTTTGCCCATCGAAGTTGTACCAACGACTGTTTTTGCTAGTAGTGTGCCCTAGGCCAATGATCATATATGACTTTTGTACTGACATTCTGATTTATTATTTATATAATATGAGGTATTCTTTTATATATGCATGTATATTGTTTACGTAGTGTGACTTACATTCCATAAATAGTATTATGCTTATGTCATCAAGTACATGACTTGATACTAAACCATAAGCACTATAACATTATTCTAAACTGTCCCTGATCGATCATTATTGGTGGAACAATAATAAATTAAGACTGGTATGTGTTCTGATTGATGATCACATTTTACTAATCATGGATATGAGTTATCAAATCAAATACATTGATATAAGTTAGAGAACATATATTGGACCTACTCACAGAGTGAACACTACATGGTTTCATGTCATTAGTGATTCTCAATATGGTTTGACTTTAGTCCTTTGACTTGAAGTCATCATGGTTCCCTAAATGAGGAATTCAGTGTTTTGACATTAAACTAAGTTATCTTTAACCGGATAACAAGTAGTTTTATGTTAGACATTAAATGAATCATACGGAGGGATGTGAATGATGTAGATGGGATTTGTACCTCTCTTAAATGAGAGATATATCATTTGGGCCTCTTTACAAGTATGATTGAAGAAATGCATGGCCGTGCTTAATTGAATTTATGAGGAGTCATCAATGTCATTTGTTATAATCAGTCAACCTAGGAATCAAAAAACTATAATTAATCAAAGGTTGACATGTACCATGCCTTATGATTAATCTTAATATCGTGTTACAAAGGGACTGAGTTTGTAACCATGGTTACAAGTTAAATCAGATTGCGATCCTCATTTGATTTGGATAGTTATAATGTTTTGTTAGAGGCCGCTTTTGACTTATAGGCTTTGAAGTGTGATCAATACCGTTACCAACATCAAATGAGCCTATAGGGTCGTACACAAAGAGTGATGTGATTTAGGCTTATTCTTTTAGGCCTAATTTATTAGGCACTGAATAAATATATATAAATATATTTATTTAGTTAGATTGAATTAAGTTGTCGGGCTTTTATTATATGAGATATAATATAGGCCAAAACTTATTGGGCTTCCATAATCCTAATGGGTTTAGGATTCTAAAATTCTTATTCCTAATAGGAATAGGGATTAGCGTTTCTCTATAAATAAAGAACTTATGTCTCATTAGAAGATATACGAAAAACCCTAGCCACCTAGACCTAGCCACTCGTTCTTTTTCTGAGAGAAAACTATGCAGCGTTATAAAGTGTTTTAGAATGTGCTAGCATACATTAGCTGCTGCCTGGATCGTTCATCCTCGTGTGGATACTGGTAGAGGATGTACGCGAGTTGTAGTGTCAACATATCTGAGAAGAATCCAAACCACGGGCTTCAAGAGGTAATTTCAGTTACACTTCTTATTGTGTAGTTTCAGTTAACCAAGGCACAAGACTTGAAGTCCTATGGTCCAATCTGCTGCGTATTGTAAATTTCCAGGCCATAGGTGACCCAACAGTTTTACCCACCAAAGGTGTGACAATAGGCTGTTTTCCCATCAAAAGTGCCCAACGGACTATTTTCCCAGTAAAGGTCCCTAATGACCATGTTAAAAAGCTGTTTGGCCCACCGAATGTATGCCAACTAGATGTTTTTCCTACCGAAGGTGCTTGCGACCGCACCAATAGGCTATTTTGCCTACAGAAGGTGCCTAATAGTTGTGGCAACGTGATGTTTTCCCCACTAAATGTGTGCCAATGGGCTATTTTTCTTGTCGAAGGTGTCAACGGGATGCTTTTCCCAACGAAGGTGTCGAGTGACCATGCCAACAAGCTATTTTTCCCATTGAAGATGCCTAATGACCGTGGCAATGGGCTATTTTTCCCACCAAATGTGTACCAACGGGCTGTTTTCCCTACCAAAGGTGCCTAATGGGTTATTTTGCCCACTGAAGGTGCCTAGTGATCCTTCCAACAGACTGTTTTACCCACCAAAGTACCTAGGAAATGAGCTAATTTACCCACTAAAGATGCCTAGCAATCGTGGGCAACGGACTGTTTTGTCCAATAAAGGTGTGCCAACGAGGTTTTTTCCTACTGAAGGTCCCCAACAGGGTGTTTTCCCACCTAAGATGCCTAAAGATTGTGACAATGGTCTATTTTGCCCGTTAAAGGTGTGTTAATGGACTGTGTTTCCTACCGAATGCATCCAAATAGGCTTTTTTCCTACTGAAGGTACCTAGTGACTGTGCCAAGGTGATGTTTTTCCCACTGAAGGTGCACAAATGGGTTGTTTTTTCCACCGAAGGTGCCAACATGCCAATGAGCTATTTTTCCCATCGAAGGTGGTTAGTGACCTTGCCAACATGTTGTGTTTCCCAACGAAGGTGCCCAACTGGTTGTGTTTCCCATCAAAGGTGCCTAGCGACCATGCCAACGTGCTATGTTTCCCACCAAAGGTGCCCAACTAGTTGTTTTTCCCATCAAAGGCACCTAACGACCATGCTAACGGGCTGTTTTGCCCACCGATGGTGCACCCGTAGGCTGTGTTTCCCACCGAAGGTACCCAAGAAGTTGTTTCTCTCATTGAAGATGCCTGATGACTGTCCTAACGGCTTGTTTTACCCTCTGAAGGTGTGCCAATGGGTTGTTTTGCATACCAAAGGTGTGTCAATGAGATGTTTTCCCATAAAAACAACTTAAAGGGCAGTTTTTCCCACTGAAGGTACCTAGCGAACGTGCCAACGAGCTATTTTACACATCTAAGGTCCCTAGTGACTGTGCCACCAGGATGTTTTGCCCACTGAAGGTGTGCTAGTGGGATATTTTTTGCACCAATATTGCCTGGCGATCGTGGCAACGGGCAATTTTGCCCATTAAAGTTGGGCTAACGGGCTATTTTGCCTACCGAAGGTGTGCCAATAGGCTATTTTATAGCCAAAAGTGCCCAGCAAATTGTTTTTCCCACCGAAGGTGCCTAACGATCGTGTCAACAAGATGCGTTGCCCACCGAATGTGTGCCAACTAATAGTTTTTCTAACCAAAGGTGTTTGGCGACTGTGCCAATGGGCTATTTTACCCACCGAAGGTCCCTAGTAGTTATGCCAATATGTTGTTATTCCCACCGAAGGTGCTTAGCAGAATGTGTTGTTTTACCCACCGAAGGTGTCTAACAACTATGCTAATAGGTTGTTTTCCCACGAAAGCTACATACCGACCATGCCAAAGGGCTGGCTTTCCCACCGAAGATGCCTAGTGACAATGTCAATGGGCTCTTTTCTCCCAACGAAGGTGCCTAGCGATCGTGCCAACGAACAGTTTTGTAAGCAAAGATGCCTAACAACCTTGCCAATAGACCATTTTTCCCACTGATGGTACCTAGCAACTATGACAATGGGCCATGTTACCCATTGATGGTGTGCCAATGGGCTATTTTCCCACCAAAGGTACTTAGTGACTATGTCAACGGGCTATTTTGCCTACCGAAAGTGTGCCAACAGGCTATTTTCCCTATCGAAGGTGCCTAGCGAATGTGGCAACGAGCTCTTTTACCCACCGAACGTGCCAAATGATTGTGCCAACATGTATTCCCACTGAAGTTGTGCCAACATGCTTTTTTCCAACTAAAGGTGTGCCAAAAGGCTATTTTTTCCACTAAAGGTGCCTAGCGAATGTATCAACGGGCTATTTTGCCCATTGAAGGTGCCTAGCAACCATGCCAATGTGTTGTTTTGCCAACTAAAGGTGTACCAATAGGTTGTGTTTCCCACCGAAGGTGCCCAATTGTTTGTTTTTTCCCATCGAAGGTGCTTAGCGACTGTGCCAACGGGCTGTTTTGCTTATCACAAGTGTGCCAACAAGCTATTTTTCGAACCGATGGTGCTTAACGACTGTGCCAAAGAGCTATTTTGCCCACCAAACATCTGTCAACGGGCTATTTTACCTACTAAAGATGTCCCAATAGACTATTTTTTCAACCAAAGGTGCCCAACGGAGTGTTTTTCCCACTAAAGGTGACTAGAAATCGTACCAAAGGGCTATTTTGCCCACCAAAGGTGCCTAGCAATCGTGCAAAAGGGCTATTTTTCCCACCAAATGTGTGTTAATGGGTTGTTTTTCCTACCAAAGGTGTCTAGCGACTATTTCAATGTGCTATGTTTCCTACCGAAGGTGACCAAGGAGCTGTTTTTCCCACACAAGGAACCTAACGATCGTGCCAACGGGCTATTTTGCCCACTGATGGTGCACCCACGGGCTGTGTTTCCTACCGAAAGTACCCAAGAAGTTGTTTCTCCCATCGAAGGTGCCTGGTGATTATGCCAACGGGTTGTTTTGCCCACCAAAGGTGCACCAACAGGTTGTTTTGTCTATTGAAGATGTGCCAACATGTTGTTTTTCCCAGCAAAAGTACCCAATGGGCTATTTATCCCACCTAACGTGCCTAACAACAGTGCCAACGTGCTATTTTGCCTACCAAAGGGATGCCAACGAGTTGAGTTTCCCACCGATGGTGCCTAGTGAACGTGGCAATAGGTTGTTTTGTCAAATGAAGGTGCCTAGTGACCGTGCCAATGTGCTATTTTGCCCACTAAAGATGAGCCAACGGGCTGTCTTTCCTACCGAAGGGACCAACTGACTGTTTTCTCCCTAATGGTGCATAGCGATAGTGTCAATAGGCTCTTTTCTCCTAATAAAGGTGCCTAGTGACAGTGCCAACGAACTGTTTTGCAAAACAAAGATGGATAGTGACCTTGCCAACGGATTGTTTTGCCCATCTAAGGTGTCTAGCAACCATGCCAATGTGCTATTTTTCCACTGAAGGTGTGCCAATGGGCTATGTTTCTAACCGAAGGTGCCCAATTGTTTGTTTTTCCAATCGAAAGCGCTAGCGACTATGCCAATGGGCTTTTTTTCCCATCGAAGGTATACTAATAGGCTATTTTTTGAACCGATAGTGCCTAGTGACCGTGCCAAAGAGCTATTTTACCCACTAAACATCTGCCAACGAGCTATTTTACTTTTCGAAGGTGTCCCAATAGGTTGTTTTTCCAACCAAAGGTGCCCAATAAAGTGTTTTTCCCACCTAAGGTGCCCAACAGAGTGTTTTTCCCACCTAAGGTGCCTAATGACCGTGCCAACTGGCTGTTTTACCCATCGAGTGTTTGCCAACTAGCTATTTTTCCCACCAAAGGGCTATTTTGCCTACTGAAGGTGCCTAGCAATCATGCCAATGTGTTGTTTTTCCTACCGAATGTGTGTCAATGGGCTGTTTTTCCCACCGAAGGTGCCTAGTGACCTTGCCAAGGGCCTGTTTTGCCCAACAAAATGGTGCATAGCAACTATGCCAACGAGCTATTTTGCCCACTGAAAGTGCCTAGCGAACGTGCCAATGGGCTGTTTTATCCTACGAAGGTGCCTACTGACCTTGCAAACATACTATTTTTCCCATCGAAGATGTGCCAATAGGCTATGTTTCCTACTAAAGATGCCCAACGGGCTATTTTTCCCACCGAAGGTGCCTGGAGACCCTACCAATGGACTGTTTTGCCCACTGAAGGTTTGCCAATAGGTTATGTTTACTACCAAAGGTGCCCAACGGGCTATTTTTTCCATCGATCATGCCTAGCGACTGTGCTATAGAGCTGTTTTGCCTACCAAAGGTGTGAGAACTGGCTTTTTTTACACCAAAGGGGATCAATGGACAATTTTGCCCGCCGATGGTGCCTGGTGACTATGTCAACGGGCTTTGTCACCCATTGAAGGTGTGCCAAAGGATTGTGTTTCCCAAAAAAGGTGCTTAGCGAACGTGCCAATGGGCTACTTTGCCCAACGAAGGTGCCCAGTGACTTTGCCAACGTCCTATTTTTCCCACCGAAGATGAGCCAACGAGCTATGTTCCCCACTAAAGGTGCCCAATAGGTCGTTTTTCCCACCGAAGGTGCCTAGCGGCCCTACCAATAGGTTGTTTTACCCACTAAAGGTGTGCCACCGGGTTGTGTTTCCCATCAAAGGTGCCTAACAGGCTATTTTTCCCACCTAAGGTGCCTAACCAACGAGTTGTTTTGCCTCTGAAGGTGTGCTAACGAGTTGTTTTGCCTACCGAAAGTGTGACAACAGGCTATTTTTCCCACCGAAGGAGACCAATGGACTGTTTTACCCCTAATGGTGCCTAGCGACCATGCCAACGAGCTTTGTAACCCACTGAAAGTATGGCAATAGGATGTTTTTCCCACAGAAAGTGGCTAGCGACCGCGCCAACGTGTTGTTTTTCCTAGCAAAGGTGTGCCAACGAGTTGTGTTTCACACCGATGGTTCCCAATAGGTTATTTTCCCATCGAAGGTGCCTGGTGATTATGCCAACGGGTTGTTTTGGCCACCAAAGGTGCACCAACTACTTGTGTTTCCCACCAAAGATGCCCAATGGGCTATTTTTTCCATAAAAGATGTTTGGCGACCGTGCCAACATGTTGTGTTTCACACTGAACGTGTGCCAAAGGGCTATGTTTTGACCGAAGGTGCCCAACAGTTTGTTTTTCCCACCAAAGGTGCCTACATGGTTGTGCCAACTAGTTGTTTTACCCACCAAGTGTGCGCCAACAAGTTGTTTTGCCTACTGAAGGTACTTGGTGACCACACGAATGGGCTATTTTGCCCACCGAAGGTGCCTAGCAAATGTGCCAATGTCCTATTTTACCCACAAAAGGTGTCCAGCGACCGTGCCAACGAACTGGTTTTCCCACTGAAGGTGCATATCGATCGTACCAAAAGGTTGTTTTCCCACTGACCATGCCGACGGACATTTTTTCCTTAACAAGGTGCGAGTGACTTTATCAATATGCTATTTTTCCCATCGAAGATGAGCCAACGGGTTATGTTTCCCATTGAAGGTGTCAAATGTGCTATTTTTCCCACTGAAAGTTCCTAGCAACATTACCAACGAGTTGTTTTACCCACTAAAGGTGTGCCAACAGGTTGTGTTTTCCACCAAAGGTGCCCAACGGGTTATTTTTCCCACTTAAGGTGCCTAGCGATTATGTCAACAAGCTGTTTTGCCTCTGAAGGTGTGCCGATGAGCTATTTTGCCTAACAAAGGTGTGACAATAGGCTTTTTCCCACCGAAAGGGACCAACGGACTATTTTGTCCCCCAATGGTGCCTAGCGACCTTGCCAACGAGCTTTGTAGCCTACTGAAGGTGTGCTAACGGGCTATGTTTGCCACCAAAAGTGCCTAGCGAATGTGCCAACGGGCTATTTTGCCTAATGAAGGTGCCCACCAACTTTGCCAACATGTTATTTTTCCCACCAAAAATGAGCCAATAGGCTATGTTTCCTACTGTAGGTGCCCAACAGGTCGTTTTTTCCACTGAAGGTGCCCAACGACCTTGCCAACGGGCTATTTTGGCCACTAAAAGTGTGCCAATGGGTTGTTTTTCCCAAAGAAGGTACCTCGCGACGATGCCAATGAGTTGTTTTGCCTCCAAAGGTGTACCGATGAGTTGTTTTGCCTACCGAAGGTGTGTCAATTGGCTTTTTTCCCACTGAAGGGGACCAACGGACTATTTTGCCCCCCGATGGTGCCTATCGACTATGCTAACAGGCTGTTTTTCTGAACGAAGGTGCCTAGCGACTTTGAAACATGCCATTTTTGACCAAAGATGAATCAACGGGCTATGTTTCCCACTAAAGGTGCCGAACGGGCCATTTTTCCTACCGAAAGTGCCTGGCTACCCTGCCAACGGGCTGTTTTGCCCACTAACGGTGTGCCAATAGGTTATGTTTTCCCACCAAAGGTTCCCAATGGGATGTTTTTCCCACCTAAGAAGCCTAGCTAGCGAGCTATTTTGTCTTCGAACGTGTGCCAATGAGCTGTTTTGCCTGTCTAAGGTGTGACAACAAGCTATTTTTCCCACTGAAAGGGACCAACGGACTTATTTTGGCCCCCAATGGTACCTAGCAACCGTGCTAGCGGGCTTTGTAATAAACTGAAGGTGTGCCAATGAGTTGTTTTTCCCACCGAAGGTGCCTAGCGACTGTGCCAACGTGCTGTTTTTCCCACCGAAGGTGTGCCAACGAGCTATGTTTCCTACTGAAGTTACCTAACGGGCAGTTTTGTCCATCACAGTTGTTTTTCCTATTGAAGATGCCGACCAACCAGGCCAACGTGCTGTTTCTCGCACCAAAGGCACCTAGCAACCATGCTAATGAGTTATTTTGCCCACCAAAGGTATGCCAACAAGCATTATTTCACACCGAAGATGCCCAACGAACTATTTTTCCTATAAAAATTGCTTAGTGACTATGCCAACGGGCTGTGTTTCACACTGAACGTGTGCGAAAAGGGTTATGCTTCCACTGAAGATCCCCATCAGATTGTTTTTTCCACTGAAGGTTACTAGCGGTCATGCCAATGGGTTGTTTTTACCCACCAAAGGTGCGCCAACGGGTTGTTTTGCCTACCAAAGGTATGCGTAGCGGTCGTGCTAATAGGTTATTTTTGTCACCAAAGGTAGCCACTATGCCAACGGGCTCTTTTTCCCAACGAAGGTGCCTAGCGACCGTGCCAACGAATTGTTTTGCCCACTAAAGGTGCCTGGAAACCTTGCTAATAGGCTATTTTGCCCACCGAAGGTGCCCAACGGACTGATTTGCCCATCAAAGGTGCCTAGCCACCGTGCCAACAAGTTGTTTTTCCCAACAAACATGCCTAGTCACCGTGCCAATGGACTATTTTACCCACCAAAGGTGCCTAACGACTGTGCCAATAGACCATTCTTCCCACTGAATGCGTACCAACAGGATGTTTTTCCTGTCAAAGGTGCCCAAAGGGTTATTTTCCAATCAAAGGTGCCTAGTGATCCTATTAATGGGCTATTTTGCCCAACAAAGTTGCTTAGCAAATAGGTCATTTTCCCCACTGAAGGTGCCTAACGAACGCTCCAATGAGCTATTTTGCCCATCGAAGATGTCTAGTGACTACGTCAATGGACAGTTTTGCCCAATAAAGGTGGCTACCGATCGTTCCATCGAAGGTGCTTGGTGACAGTGACAATGGGCTTTTTTTCCCATTAAAGGTATGCCAATGGGTTGTGTTTCCCATCGAACGTGCCAATGGGTTGTGCTTTTCCTACTGAAGGTATGCCAATAGGCTGTGTTTTTCCCACCAAAGGTATGCCAATGGGCTGTGTTTCCCACCGAAGGTGCCCGACAGGCAGTGTTTCCCAATGAAGATGTCTAGCGATCGTACCAACGAACTGTATTGCCCATCGAAGGTGTGCCAATGATTTGTTTTGCCTACAAAAAGTGTGAGAACATGCTATTTTTCCCACCGAAGAGGACCAACGGACTGTTTTCTCCCCAATGATGCCTAGCGACCGTGCCAACGGGCTGTGTAACCCACAGAAGGTGTGCCAATGGACTGTTTTTCCCAATGAAGGTGTCTAGCAACTGTGTTAATGTGCAGTTTTGCTCACCAAAGGTGCACCAACGACCTGTGTTTCTTATTGAGGGTGCCCAATAGGCTGTTTCTCCATCAAAGGTGCCTAGCGACCATGCCAATAGGTAGTTTTGTGCACCATAGGTGTGTCAACAGGCTATTTTTCCCATCGAAGGTGTCCAACGGATTGATTTTCCCACTGAAAGTGCCTAGCCACCATGCCATTGGGTTGTGTTGCCCACCAAAGGTATGCCAACTAGCTATTTTTCTCAACGAAAGAGCCTAGCGATTGTGCCAACAGACTGTTTTGCCTACAAAAGCTACCTAGTGACCATGCAAATGGGCCTTCTTCCTATCGAATGTGTACGAACAGGATGTTTTTCTCACTAAAGGTACCCAACGGGTTATTTTGCCCACTGAAGATACCTAATGATCCTACCAACGGGCTATTTTGCCCATCAAAGTTACCTGGAAAATGGGTTATTTTACCCACCGAAGGTGCTTAACAATCGTGCCAATGGGCTATTTTGCCCATCGAAGATGTCTAGCGATGTGCCAATAGGCTATTTTGCCCAACAAAGGTGGCTAGCGACAGTTCCATTGAAGGTGCCTGACGACCGTGACAACAGGCCGCTTTTGCCATCGAAGGTGCCTAGCAACCTTGCCAACGGGCTGTTTTCCCCAATAAAGTTGTGCCAGTGGGCCATGTTTCCCATCGAAGGTGCCAATGGGATGTTTTTCCCATCAAAGGTGTGCCAACCGGTTGTGCTTCCCATCGAAGGTGCCTACTGAACGTCCTAACAGGTTGTTTTGCCCAATTAAGGTGCCTAGCAACATTGCCAACATGTTATTTTTCCCACCCAAGATGAGCCAACAATGACGCTTGGTGACCATGCTGACGGGCTATTTTCCCTACTGAAGGTTTGCCAATAGGTTGTATTTCCTACCAAAGGTGCCCAATGGGTTATTTTCCCCATCAAAGGTGCCTAGCAACCACGCCAATGAGTTATTTTGCCTCTGAAGGTGCACCAATGAGCTGTTTTGCCTACAAAAAGCATGACAACAGGCTATGTTTCCCGTCGAAGGGGACCAACGGACTATTTTGCCCTAAAAGGTGCCTAGCGACTAGGCCAACAGGCTTTGTAACCTAGTTAAGATGTGCCAATGGGCTGTGTTTCCTACTAAAGGTGCTTTGTGACTGTGCCAACGTGCTGTTTTGCCCACTGAAGGTGTCTAGCGAATGTGCCAATGCGTTATTTATTCTACCAAAGGTGCATAGTGATCATGCCAGCTAGCTGTTTTTCTTATCGAAGGTACCTAGCGACTGTGCCAATGGGCTTTTTTTCCCAACGAAAGTGCCTAGCGACCGTGCCAATGAGCTTTTTTCCCAACGAAGGTGCCTAGCGATCAAGCAAATGAAATGTTTTGCCCATTGAAGGTGCCTAGTGACCTTGCCAACGGGCTGTTTTTCTTATTGAAGGTGCCAAACTAAAAGATTTGCACACTGAAGGTGCCCAGCCATCGTGTCAAAAGGTTATGTTGCCCATTTAAGGTGTGCAAATAGGCCATTTTTCATAACGAAGGTGCCTAGCCACCATGCCAACGAACTATTTTGCCCACCAAAGGTGCGTAGTGACTGAGCTAACCGGTCGTTCTTTCCACTGAATGTGTACCAACAGGATGTTATTCCCACTGAAGGTGCCTAACAAGTTGTTTTGCCCACATCAAGTGCCTAGTGATCCTACCAATAGGTTATTTTGCCCACCGAAGTTGCCTAGCAAACGAGCTATTTTTGCCCACTAAAGGTGCCTAATGACTACACCAATAGGCTATTTGCCCATTGAAGATGTTTAGCAACTGTGCCATTGGGTTGTTTTGCCCAACAAAGGTGGCTAGCGAACATTCCAATGAAGACACCTAGCAACCGTGACAATGGGCTATTTTTGCCACCGAAGGTGTGCCAACGAGCTGTGTTTCCCATCGAAGGTGCCAGTGGGCGGTTTTTTCAATCGAAGTTTTTCCAAAGGGTTGTTTTGCCCATCGAAGGTGCCTAAAAGACTATTTTTCCCACTGAAGGCACCTTGGCACCATACCAATGGGTTATTTTCTCCACTAAAGGTGCACCAACGGGCTAGTTTACCTATTGAAGGTGTTCCAACAGGTTGTTTTTCCAACCAAAAGGTGTGCCAAAGGGCTGTGTTTCCCACTGAGGTTGCCCAACAGGCTATTTTCCCACTGAAGTTGCCTAGTAACCTTGCCAACGGATAGTTTTGTCCATCATAGGTGTCTTTCCTACAGAAGGTGCCTACTAACTGGGTCAACATGTTGTTTATCCCACCGAAGGTGCCCAACAATTGTGCCAACGTGTTGTTTTACCCACCGAAGATGTGCCAACGGGCTGTTTTCCCACTGAGGATGCCCAGCTGGCTATTTTTCTACCAAAGGTACCTAGCAACCGTGCCAACAGGCACTTTTTCCACCGCAGGTTTTCCAATGAGGTTTGTTTCCCACTGAAGGTGCCCAACGGGTTGCTTGTCCCACTAAAAATGCTTACCAACTGTGCCAACTGGCTGTGTTTCCCACCGAAGGTGCACCAAAGTGTTATGTTTACACTGAAGGTGCCTAACAGGATGTTTTTTTCTCCAAAAGTGCCTATTAGTCGTGTTAATGGACTGCTTTGCCCACCTTAGGTAGGCCAACGAGCTGTTTTGCCTACCATAGTTATGCCAACTGGCTGTTTTTTCCACCGAAGGTGCCTACCAGACTATTTTGCCCACTAAAGGTACCTAGCAACTGTGCCAACTACTAATGTTACCCATCGAAGTTTGTCAAAGGGCTATTTTTCCCATAGAAGGAGCCTAGCGAACGTTCCAACAGGCTATTTTGCCGACCAAAGGTGCCTAGCGACCATGTCAACAAGCTGTTTTACCCACTGAAGTTGCCTGCGATCGTGTCAACGGGCCGTGTTGCTCACCGAAGGTGTGCCAATGGGTTGTTTTTCCCACTGAAGGTGCCTAGTGAAAGTGCAAATGAGCTATTTTGCTTACCAAAGGTGCCTAATGACTGGGCCAACATATTGTTTTTCCCACCGAAAGTGCTTAGTGTTAATAACAACGTGCTGCTTTCCCACCAAAGTTATGTAGCGACAGTGCCAATGAGCTATTTTTCCCACTGAAGGTATATAGTGATTGTGCTAATGGGCCGTTTTTCCCTTTAAAAGTGGCCAAAGACTATGCCAACGGGCTTTTTTTCACAACAAAGATGCCTAGCGATCATGCCAATGGATTGTTTTGCTCACTGAAGGTGTCTAGAGACCTTGCTAATGGATTGTTTTTCCCACCGAAGGTGTCCAACAGACCGATTTGCCACCGAAGCTGCCTAGCCACCATGCCAACGAGTTGTGTTGCCCACCAAAGGTGTGCCAATAGGCTGTTTTTGCTAACGAAACTGCCTAGCTACTGTGTCAACAGACTCTTTTGCCCACCGAAGGTGCCTAACGACCATATCAACGGGCTGTTCCTCCAGAGAATGTGTACCGATGGGACATTTTTCTCGCTGATGGTGCCCAACGGGTTGTTTTACCCACCAAAGGTTTCTAGTGATCCTACTAACGGGCTGTTTTGCCCACCAAGGTTGCCTAGCGAACGAGCTGTTTTGCCTACCGAAAGTGCCTAATAACTATACCAACAGGCCATTTTTCCCATCGAAGATGTCTAGTAACCATGCCAACGGCTTGTTTTGCCCAACGAAGGTGGCTAGTGAACATTCCATCCAAGATACCTGAGGACCGTGACAACGAGCTGTTTTTGCCACCGAATGTGTGCCAACGAATTGTGTTTTCCACCGAAGGTGCAAATGGGCTATTTTTCAAATCAAAGATCTGCCAATGGGTTGCTTTGCCCATCGAAGGTGCCCAAAAGACTATTTTTCCCACCGAAGGTGCCTTAGCACCATGTAAACGGGCTATTTTGTCCACTAAAGGTGCACCAACGGGCTGGTTTATCTATTGAAGGTGTTCCAACAGGTTGTTTTTCCAACCAAAAATGCCCAATGGACTATTTGTCCCATTGAATGTGCCTAGTAAAAGTGCCAACGTGTCGTTTTCCCTAATAAAGAGGTGCCAAGGAGCTGTGTTTCCCACTGAAGGTGCCTAGGGAACGTGACAGCAGGCTATTTTGCCAAATGAAGGTGCCTAGCGATTGTGCCAACGTGCTACTTTACCCACTGAAGATGAGCCAACGGGTTGTGTTTCCCACTAAAGGTGCCCAAAGGGCCATTTTTCCCACTAAAGGTGCCAACAGGCTATTTTGCCCACCGAAGGTGTGCTAACAAGCTGTGTTTCCTATCAAAGGCACTAGAGACCGTGCCAATAGGCTATTTTGCCCAACGAAGGTGCTTAGCAACTGTGCTAACGTGTTATTTTGCCCATCGAAGATTAGTCAATGGGCTATGTTTCACACCAAAGATGCCCGATGGGCTGTGTTTCCCACTGAAGGTGCCTACTGACCTTGCCAAAGATCTATTTTTCCCATCAAAGGTGTGCCAACGAGCTATTTTGCCTACAAAAAGTGTGACAATATGCTATTTTTCCTACTAAAATGGACCAACGAACTGTTTTCTCCCCAGTGGTGCCTAGCGACCTTGCCAACGGACTCTGTAACCCACTAAAGGTGTGCCAAAGGACTATTTTCCAACTGAAGGGATCTAACGACCGTTCCAACGTGTTGTTTTGCCCATCGAAGGTGTGCCAAACAGCTGTGTTTCCCATTGAGAGTGCCTAATAGGCTATTTTCCCACTAACGGTGCCTAGCGACCGTACCAACGGATAGTTTTGTCCATTATAGGTGTTTTTCCTACCAAAGGTGCCTACTAACTGGGCCAACGTGCTTTTTTTCCCACCGAAGATGCCTAACTACTGTGCCAACATGTTGTTTTGCCCACCGAAGTTGTGCCAACGAGCTATTTTCCCACTGAGGGTGCCCAACCGGCTATTTTCCCACCAAAGGTGCCTAGCGACGTGCCAACAGGCACTTTTTTCCACCACAAGTTTGCCAATAAGGTTTGTTTCCCACTGAAGGTGCCCAACACCAAAGATGCCTACCAACTATGCCTATTGGCTATGTTTCCCACCGAAGGTGCGTCAAAGTGTTGTGTTTACACTGAAGGTGCCCAATAGGATGTTTTTTCTTCAAAAAGTGTCTATCAGTCGTGTCAATGAACTATTTTGCCTACCTTAGGTGAGCCCACAAGTTGTGTTACCTACCATTGTTGTGCCAACTGGCTATTTTTTCCACCGAAGGTGCCCAGCGGACTGTTTTGCCCACTAAAGGTACCTATCAACTGTGCCAACTAGTAGTGTTACCCATCAAAGGTTTGCCAAAGGGTTGTTTTTCCCATAGAAGGAGCCTAGTGAATGCTCCAATGGGCTATTTTACTCATCGAAAGTTCCTAGTGACCAAGTCAACTGGCTGTTTTGTTCACTTAAGGTGTCTGGTGACCATGTCAATGGGTCATGTTGCCCATTGAAGGCGTGCCAATAGGTTATTTTTCCCACTGAAGGTGCCTAGTGAAAGTGTAAATGAGCTATTTTGCCTACTAAAGGTGCGTAACGACTTAGCCAACATGTTGTTTTTCCCACCAAAGGTGTGCCAAAATGTTGTTTTTCCCACCGAAGGTGCTTAGTGTCAATACCAACATGCTGCTTTGCCTACTGAAGGTATGTAGCGACCGTGCCAACAAGCTATTTTTCCCACTGAAGGTGTACACTGATCGTGCCGACGGGCCGTTTTTCCCACTAAAGGTGCCCAGCGACCATACCAACAGGCTTTTTTCCTAACAAAGAAGCCTAGCGACTGTGCCAATGGATTGTTTTGCTCACTGAAGGTGTCTAGCGACCTTGCCAACGGGTTGTTTTTTCCACCGAAGGTGACAAACTGACTGATTTCCCACCAAAGATGCCTAGCCATCATGCCAACAAGTTGTGTTACCCACCAAAGGTGTGCCAACAGGCTACTTTTGTTAACAAAACTACCTAGCTACTGTGTCAACAGACACTTTTACCCACAGAAGGTGCCTAGCGACCATTCGGACAGGCTGTTCCTCCACAGAATGTGTACCGATGGGACATTTTTCTCACCCACGGTGCCAACGGATTGTTTTACCCACCAAAGGTTCGTAGTGATCCTACCAACGGGCTATTTTGCCCATCAAAGTTGCCTACCGAATGAGTTGTTTTACCCACGGAAGGTTCCTAATGACCGCAACATTAGGCCATTTTTCCCATCAAAGATGTCTAGCATCATCCCAATGGGTTGTCTTGCCTAACAAAGTTACCTAGCAATCGTTCCATCGGAGTTGCCTGGCAATTATGACAATGAGCTATTTTTCCCACCAAAGGTGTGCCAACGGGCTATGTTTCCCATCAAAAGTTCCAATGGGCTATTTTTCTGATCGAAGTTCTACCAACGGCCTATTTTGCCCATCGAAGTTGCCCAATAGGTTGTGTTTCCCCCGAAAGGTGCCTTTGCATTGTGCCAACGGGCTATTTTGCCCACTGAAGGTGTTCCAATGGGCTGTTTTCTTTATTGAAGGTGTTCCAATAGGTTATTTTTCCCACCAAAAGTGCCCAACAGACTGTTTATCCCACTGAAGGTGCCTAACGATGGTACTAATATGTCATTTTTCCCATTGAAGGGGTGCCAACGAACTACCCTTCCCAGCAACAGTGCCTGGTGAACGTGACAACGAGCTATTTTGCCAAATGAAGGTGCCTAGCGACCGTGCCAACATGCTACTTTGCCTGCTAAAGGTGAGCCAACGGGTTGTTTTTCCCACCAAAAGTGCCCAATGGAATGTTTTTCCAATCAAAGGTGCCAACAAGTTGTTTTGCCCATCAAAGGTGTGCCTACGGGTTGTGTTTCCCACCAAAGGTGCATAGCGAGCGTGTCAACTGTTGTTTTGCCCTATGAAGGTGCTTAGCGACTGTGCCGACATGCTATTTTGCCCACTGAAGATTAGCCAACGAGCTATGTTTCTACCGAAGGTGCCCGATGGGCTATATTTCCCACTGAAGGCGCCTAGTGACCTTGCCAATGAGCTGTTTTACCCACCGAAGGTGTGTCAATGAGCTATTTTGCATACAAAAAGTGTGACAACATGATATTTTTCCCATCGAAGGGAACCAACGGACTGTTTTCTCCTTAATTGTGCCTAGCAACCATTCCAACGAGCTGTGTAACCCATTGAAGGTATGCCAAAGGGCTATTTTTCCCACTGAAAGCATCTAGCGACTGTGTCAACGTGTTGTTTTGCCCACTGAAGGTGTGCCAAAGGGTTGTGTTTCCTACCGAGGATGCCCAACAGGCTATTTTCCCACTGAAGGTGCCCAGCGACCGTGCCAATGGGTAGTTTTGTCCATCACAGGTGTTTTTCCTACCAAAGGTGTTTGATCGCTTATGGTCCAAGTATTCACAATACACTGCGGAAAAGACCATAACACAACATAATCTATAACCGAAAACATACAAGATGCGCAAAATACCTTTTCTTTTGACACGGATTGGTGGTTGTTTTTCAGATTCGTAGACACTGC
>JAOQML010012495.1:0-12198 GCA_027568935.1 Erythroxylum urbanii | reverse complement strand
ATTCCTCTTTGATGTTCTCGTGAAAAAATAAAAAAGAAAAGAAGTAATTAAAAAGGATGTTATTTGGATCAAGCGAGTTTTGGATTAATTTAACTTGAAACTTATGTGGATAAGTTTGTACGATTTCCTTCAATTTATTTAACCTTAAAACTTCTTTTTTTCATGCCTTAAATAAGCCACATTCCAACCCTCATCAAGTCCCTTTGATTAATGGAATAGGTTCATTTTTGCTAAGTGGTACAATAAGATTCATAAGCAAGCTTATGGAAATAACTTGTTATGTTTTGATTTGCAAGCTTAATGAACCCTAATACTTTGAGTGTAAAGAGTTAAATCCATGAGAGGGTAAGTTTTGTTTCATTTAATTTTGATGGAATTGATCAGTTGTTGTGTTTTAATTCTAAAAATGTGTACTATGAGTGCTTTTTCTCTCAATTATTATTTTATCCTAAACTTTTAATGTGTATTAGATTTTGAGATATTTCTGGATAACGTGAAAGAAGATGAGTGGTTGTTATTAGGATGATTAATGTATTGAACTAATGTATGCTTGAGGACAAGCATGAGTCCAGTTTAAGGGAATTTGATATGATGTTATTTAGTTATGTTAATTGAATTTATCTCTTTTGTTTTGACTATATTTTTGTGGAAAATAATAAAATTAATAATTTTTTTTAGGAAATGACAAGTGAATATTGCATTGAATTGGAGCATCATTGGTCAAAATCATGAATTTTGAAAAAAGAGAACAAATTACTACGGTGGACAAGGCGAGATAATATCTAATCTCATATTCACTCCAAGAGTTAGAATTCAATTAGGAAACTTATTTCCATCCCTATTATGTAGGGATTTGGATTTATTTAGATAGGAACCTTTGCAAGATAGAGATATAATAGGTTTTGAGTAGGAAAAGAATACAAAAACATGTCTACTTCCTTCTCTAACATTCTCTTTTTCATTTCTTAGTAAGTTTCTCTCAATCTTTCATCTTTTTTCCTATTTCTCTCAATCTTTTATCTTTTTCCCTATCTTTTATGTTAAAACTAAAGAGGTGTGAGGTTAAATCCAAATATTTTGTTTCAATGGGATTCAAAACTCTAGTTGTAACCTTGTAAAGTATTGTTCTAAACTTATATTTATGTTTTAATTTAAGTATTTCTTGTTTTGTATTCCTATATTTTATAAATAATTAATATTGATTCATCGAACAAATTAATTTAATGTTGATTATCCTATAGTTATCCATGAATTCAGTGACCCATAATTGTCATAAAGGATTGATACAAATAACAAATAGGTTATTTATGAATTTGCATATTAACTTATGAGAAACAAGAAAACTAAGTTGAATAGTTTTAGTTATCTCAATTATTTAATTTAGGGTCTAGTCTTTTTGACTAAGCTTATTGCTATCATTTAGTTGATATGGAATGCTACCATAATCAATTAATTGATGGTAAGTTTTGGTTTTAATGCTGGGTTTGAACTAATTAATTTAGGAAAATTTATGAATTATTATGAATATCCTAATACGTTTTAGATTAACTGCTTGACTTATGAAAAATATTTTTTTAGACCAATGATTAATGTTACAATTAGATGAAATATTTCCCTTGAATAAGATTGAAGTACTCTTGAATTTCTCATTTTTATATTCAGTTGATTTAATTTATTTCCTTATTAATTTTATCCAATTAGTTAATTAATTATAAACACCTACTTTGTTTTGTTAATTGAAATTAAGAAACTAATTTTTAGTTCTTTTAGGATTCTACCTGGTTCCACGACTATTACAAGAGTTAAATAATTAGAATTAATTTTGAGGACATCGATAACCCAATCGTACATTTTAAAAATTGATAAGTAACTCATTTAAGGCTTTGGTTTTCAAAAGGAAGATTAAATGAAGCATTTTCAAATAATTAAGTCATGTAATTAGCAAGTACTTAGTATAGGCTCTAGTCTATATTGAACATAAAAATTTAAGTGATTGCATAAAGTGATAAAGATAAATTCACTCAATAAAACAGACCATTAATATAAGATTAAAAGAAAAGTTCGCGAGAAACTAAGTTACAAAAATCAAAATCATTTAGGTCAAAACTTACAAAATCAAGTCCAAACTATAAGCCTACAAAATTTTCAAGTTTAAGCCTAGCCATAGGTAGTACGTCACTAATTCATATGCTTTCACTACCTCCAAATAAAATTCAAAATTTATTTGAAGCCCCATATGATGAATCAGAAACCCTAGGTGCTTTTTTTATTCCCTCATTTTATTTTATTTTCAAAATATTCATTTTTTATTTTTTCTTAATTTCAAGCCATAAGATATAAATTTAAACATTTTCTCCATTTGAAATCTATAATCTATTTTAGACATTTTATTTTATTTTATTTTTTAAGTGCTAAGACCAAACTCTATGCATCAATTTCATTTCAAAGTATATTAAATCACTTTAGGCATTTTCTCCATTTCAAAATATTAAGATCCATTCTAGATATTTTACTTTATTTTATTTTACTTTCAAACCTTATAGCCCAACTTTAAATGTTTCATTTAAAATTTAAGGCCTAAGATCTATTTTATGTATTCCAATTTTTTTTCAAGCTTAGGTAAGATCTCAAGCTCCTAACTATTCAGTCACATTTCCACTTCTTCAACATGCCTATTAAATTCACAACTAAATTTGTTTCTTTTTAAAATCCCCAAATTTGCAAAGCCGCCTTTCAAGCTTAGGTAAATGCTCAATTGAGTGAAATTGGATTTTCATACCTTTCTTAATTGATAATTAACACCCAAATTCATTGGCTACTTTAGTATCATTTCTGCATTTGCAGCATCAACAAGCGTTGTTACAAGATCATCTTACTGGTAAGGCTCTTTGAAAAATATGGTGACTCTAACGTCTTCCATAAAGATGCTACTTTATTTTCGTTGACAAACTCTTATAATACTTTTATGAATATCAACTTATTAATTAGGTGTTATTAATCTTTTTCTTTGGTCCTCAGTCAAAGTAGTTTATATATTTTCCTTCCCCAACAATACTTTTTGTAATCTATTTTGTGTCGAGATAGTTTTCATATTAACTTATCACAAAGTAAAACTAAGTGAGCAATCGCACTTTTGATGTCAAAGTTTGATTCCATTTTACTTCTCTTAAAGCAATATAAAGCCTAGAGCTCTTACACTAGTTTGTTAGGAATAAATTGGGTTTAATAGAAGAAATACTCGAATACTAATATTTGTTTAAGGAAATAAGTAATTACGGACAAGACTATAACACTAGAATAGAGAAAACAAGACACAAAACTTTATATATTTCGACTTTGCTCACATTTATGAGAGAAGAAGAGTGGAAACTTTCATTATGATAATTATGGTGGAGTACACAACATATGGAAGGTAGTTTAACTCTCAAACCCAATAGGTTACGTAGATCCAAAAATCTCATGATAGGTAATTAATTAATTTAATTACTATTTCTTTATTTGGTTATTTTTAACTTCAAAAGGTAATGCTTTTAAGTTTAAGAATTAATGCCTATTTATTAAAAAAAAAGTAGACATAATTTTTCACCTAATAAATAGTAAAATATGAAATAGTATGTTTTGACATCTATATAAGTAGTAAGAAAGTAAGAAAAACTCATGTACTTGGTTGGCACCTGTTAAGATATTTGTTATGATATCTTATTAATTAATTTTAGGTATTATTTGTAATTAGAAATAGGTGGATATATTTGAAATTTCATTATGACAAAAAAATTTACCATGTTTGGGATTCCTGAAGATAAGATAGCATGAAGGATAAAATCCTATAGAAGATAGGATTTATTTGGGATAACATCACCATGTCTTATTAAAGATAATGTGCAGAATTTTTGGTGATTTGGCAACTGTAATTTTGGTAATTCAAGTTATCTTTGGCAGCTGCAAATTTCATCTATTGTAGCTATCTTTAGTAGTAGATTTCGTGGGATTAATGTTATCCATGACTACTGTGTTTTTTCCATGGTGAGTGAATTTTTGGACAGCTCTGTTAGTGTTTTTATGGGGGAAAAATTGGTTGAAAATATATCAAGTGCAACTGCGCTTCTTTGTTTTTGCGTGGGCAACTATATGCTTCATTGAGTTATTCTTGGCAGTTGCGTTTCTGCATATGTGGGTAAATAATTGGACTGTTGCTCCATCATTTTTTAGAGGAAAAATGTGCAGTAATTTTGTCAAGTGTGCAACTATATTTTGGGGATATTTTAGTGGTAAAACATATATTCCACTGATGACTTTTTGGAGCTATCTTTGACAGCCTATTTTAATAATCATATCTATCTAAGGTAGCTAGATATTTTCGGTGATTTTATCTAGATTGGGCAGCTGCATTTTCCATCTGTTGTGTAATTTTTCTGGGCTATCTTAGTATGTTTTTGGCTGAAAAACGTCTAACAATTTTTATGTGTTTTGCAGCTCTATTAATTGTAACGTTTCGGTGATGAAACGTTTATTTGTTTGGTGATTTTTATGCTGCTGTGCATGGAATGTTTCAATGACAATATCAAAGATTCATAATAGATTTCTTGGTGGACGACTTCTCATTCTTTCGTTGAAGACATTATTAAGGGAGTTGTTTTCTTGTCTCAAGTGTCTTTATTTATATCCTTATTGTTTAAATCACTTAAGTTGTTTAATTCTTATCTTTATTATTGAACATTGTTGAGAAAATTCTCTATTAAGGTTAGCACGAGGTGGTTGTGCTATTGGAAATGGTTTACTTTCACGAGTTGTAAAAATGAGGAATAGTTTCAAGGGTTAGGTGAGTCGACTCTGTAATACCTTGAGTAAAACTATTGTTGTTCCTTGGTGAAAGTGATTAAGTTAGGTGTTGAATTGTTTATTTTTCATTTATTTTTCTGTTTTCATTTGTGCCAGAAAATCTATAGCTGCTGACACATTTGCTTTATATCAAGCAACCACAGATACAATTCAAAACAACTGCGATTGAACCAGAAATTTTTGCGAAACTACATCTTTTCATATTTACAACACCTCCCATACATGTAACACCAAATTTCTTCCATATTTTCATTATACATCTAATTTTTATATGGGAAAAAACTTTCACTACCAAATAACTAGTTCATGTTAGATTAATTTAATAATCATAAGTGTGGCTTATATTACTTTATTTAATTCTAATATAAAGTGAGCCCAAAATAATGGTTATTGGATTTGTTAAAAGAAATTAGAGTCATTAGGATTATAAAATAAAGAAACCTTTCCCTCTCCCTTCAAGTTGAAGAAACATTTACAAATATCAAAAGACATACGCTATTGCACCATTGAAAAGAATGAAGAAAAGGAAGAAGGCGAGAGTGGATAATGTTTTTGTGTAAAGAAGGAATTTGTTAACAAGAAGAGATTACATAAGTATGGATCAAGGTTAGTATTTTTCTCTTTTCTTTATAGCACTAATTTTAGGATTTGAAGGTGTTAAATTAATTATGTCATAAATGTTTCTTGGGTGAATTCTATGCTTGGAATATTGCTTAGAATGTTAAAGTTTAATTTAGATGTGTTATCAAAGCAGATTATGTCACTTTGATTTACATCAGAGTTAACCTTAAAATTATTGGTAGGGATCAATATTGCTTTGAGGTTATAGAAGATTATTTATTGTTTCATTCTAATCTTTTTAGTAACTTTAAAGCAATATTAATCGCTACCGATAATTTTAGGGTTAATTCTAATGCAAATGTCATAACCTGGCTCTAATTTTAGGGACCATAATTGTGTTTTGGTGTTGAAACATCAAATTGATATTTACATGCATTAATTGAAGTTTGAATAGTAAAGTTGGAGAGAACAAAAGGTTAAAGAAAATTTTTAAGGACCACCATCAATACCTTTAGTTTTATGTTTCTAGAAAATGAAAATTTAAAGAAAAGTCAAGGTTTTTATTGGACCCACCATTAAGACATTAGATTTGTGTTGCATTAATTGTTTGCTATGAAATCTAAAAAAGGTGATTCATATTGGTGGGCCTACCATGGAAGGCTTTAAAATGTTATAAAACATAACTGTCAATCTAATTGCAAGTTTCAAGAGTTAAGGGCTGATTTTTTTTAGGCTACACCTCTTCTTTCCTTTATATTTCTATAACAGTAGAGAACAGATAGAGAGAGATTAGGGATGACGTTGTAAGGAGTGGTTCTACATGAGCATCATAAGTGTTGTTGAAAAGCAGAATTCTTTTGAGGTTAAAATATATGAAAATCGTGACTCCTTGGTTGAAAAGTCTTTAAGCATATTTTATTGGGGTTGACAAAAAAAATTTGAAAATAAAAGGTTCAAGATGGTCACTTATGTTTTGGTCCTTATAATTTTTGGACTATTATAATCTAGTAATAAAATTACATTTTTGTCCCTAAAAGGTTTTTGGACTTTACAATGTCATCTTTTAACATTAAAGTTAAATTCCAAAATTCACGTACAATTGCTAATTAAATGTTTACTGTATAGAAAGCTTGTTAGTCATAAAAGTGACCTTGATTGAAAAGATATTTAGACATTTAATTATGCATTCTTTCAATTGTTCATATTATATGATGCTAATAAATGACAAAACAGATAAACTAAACAATTGATATTACTAATTACAATGCTAGAGATCACCCAAAGGTAGATCATTGCTTATAATTAATAACATTAAAGAGACTTATCGACCTACTTAGTGAATATGTTTGTATATCCAAAGATAACATGCATACTAGCTTAAGTATGATTGATCGTCTATCAAAGTGTGTATATATACATGTTAGCATCAACATGGATTAAAGATATATGTTTAAGTATCACCTAAAGGTGGACTTAAATATATATATTAAAGTTTGTTATTGGTTGAAGCTATTAATTATACTCAAAGTATTAATGTGTGAGTTTGTTTTTATGTTTGTAGTTTCTAATAATTTGTTAGCTATAGGCAATGGTCTAATCAAGTTCAATAGCCTAAACTATGCCGATTGGTCTGAGCAAATCCAATTTAAATTGGAAATTATGGGTAAGGACCTAGCATTAGTTGCAGAGAAGCCTGCAACCATTACTGAGACTAGAACTCAAGCTGAAAGGATATATTTTGAGGCTTAGGAAAAGTCTAATAGGTTGAGTCTAAACTTGATGCGATTGACAATGGCTGAAAATGTTTAAGTCATCAATGCCTTATACGGACAATGTAAGGGAATTCATGATAAAAATTAAAGAGTACTCACAATCAGACATAACTGACAAGTCTATTATAGGAAGCTTGATGAGTGAATTGATGACCAAAAAGTTTGTGTGGTCAGAACCTATTCATGATCATGTAACAGGAATGTCAAATATGGCTGCAAAACTGAAATCAATGGGCATGGATGTGAGTGAATCCTTCCTAATACAGTTCATCATCAACTCACTTCCTCCTAAATTTGGTCAATTCCAAGTGACTTATAACACTCTGAAGGAAAAATGGAACTTTCAAGAAATTAAGGCCATGTTGGTATAGGAGAAAGGGAGATTAAAGAAAATGAAGGAACACTATATTCACTTCACAATACACAAAGAAGCTAGCAGTAGAAAGGAAAAGCCAGGAAAGAAAAGCAACAAGAAGGACAAAGCCCCAATGAAGGTTAATGAAGGCCAAATCTATAAAGAGCAGTGTTATTTCTTCTGCAAGAAAGTTGGTCACCTCAAGAAAGATTGCTTTAAGAGAAAGGCTTGGTTCGAAAAGAAAGGTAAGTGCTATGTTTCAGTATGTTTTGAATTAAATCTTATTGAGATGCCCAATAATACCTAGTGGTTACATTCAGGTGCAACTACTCATGTGTCACATATCATGCAGGGATTTCTTTCGATCCAAACCATAAATAGAATTGAAGAGTTTCTATATGGTTAACATAATGAAGACACGAATAAAGGAATAGGGATGTACAGATTGATCTTAAACACTGGTTATAGTATCTATCTTGAAAAGTGTCTTTATGTCCCTAAATGTATTAGAAATTTAGTTTCTATTAGTAAGTTGGATCAAATAGGTTTTAATTTCAATGTTGGAAATGGTATTTTTTTCTTTGTATAAACAGCAGTACTATTATGGTTCTAGTACATTAATAGATAGTTTTAATCATTTCAACATTGATGTTAATTATTCTGGATCCCTATTTCATATTGAACATAATATTGGTAATAAACGTAGTGCACATAATAAACACTATGCTTACTTGTGGCATCAAAGATTAGGCCATATATCTAGAGAAAAGGTGATTAGGTTAGTGAAAACTGAAATCTTACCTCAACTAGATCTTACTGTTTAAGATGTGTGTGCGGATTGCATTAAAGGAAAGCAAACCAAACACATATTTAAGAATTCAACCACAGGAAGTACTGAGTTACTTGAATTAATACACACTAATATATGTCATCCATTTTGGAGCGGTAAAAAGTATTTTATCACCTTTATTGATGACTATTTGTGTTATTTTTATCTCTATTTACTGTAAGAAAAGTCTCAATCAGTGGACATTCTTGAGGTGTTCATTAATGAGGTAAAAAGGCAATTAGATAGAAAAGTGAAAATCGTAAGGTCTGATGGAGGTGGTGAATATTATGGTAAATATGATGATAATGGATAATGTCTAGGTCCATTTACAAAATTTCTTTAAAGTCAGGGAATTTGTGCATAGTATACATTGCTCGGTATACCACAACAAAATGATGTAGCTAAAAGGCATAATCATACTCTCATGGATATAGTTAGGAGTATGTTAAGTTACACGAATGTACATTTATCTTTATAGATGTATGCATTACAGACAACTATATATCTATCTAATAGGGTTCCAAGTAAAGCGATTCTTGTGACACCTTATGAATTGTAGACAGGTAGGAAACCTAGCTTGAGGCACTTGCATGTTTAGGTTTGCCCAGTCAAAATAAGGATTTATAATCCTCATGAAAGGAAAATTGATGCAAGAACCATTAGTGGTTACTTCATTGGTTATCCAGAAAAGTCCAAAGGGTACATATTTTATTATCCTAATCATGGTACAAGAATAGCTAAGTCTGGTAATGCTAGGTTCTTTGAAAATGGACAAATTAGTGGGAGTGGGGAACCATGAAAGGTGGATATTCAAGAGATTCAGGCTAAAAATCCTTCACCTAGTGTCTCTTCTCAAGTTGATGTTCCTCTTATTGTAACATATCGAAACAACAAGTCAATATTCCAATCCTACAAGAAGTAAATGTCAATAATGAACCAATAAATAATGTGCAAGTCATAAATGATCAAGTGATACCATAAGAAATAGTATTGTGAAGGTTTATAAGGGAGAAAAGACCAACTATATCAAATGACTATGTGGTGTATTCACTTGAGCATGATTGTGACTTGAGCATTGATAAGGATTCAGTCTTATTTAAAGAAGCCATGAAATGTAATAATTCTGAAAAGTGGCTCAATGCTATGAAAGAAGAGTTAAAATCTATAGATGATAATCAAGTATGGGAATTAGTTGAGTTACCTGAAGGCTCAAAGTAAGTGGGCTATAAATAGGTCTTTAAGACTAAAAGGGACTCGAAAGGTAATATGGAAAAGTACAAAGCTAGACTTGTAGCCAAAGGTTATACTCAAAAGGATGGTATTGACTTTAAAGAGACCTTCTCTCCAGTTTCAAAGAAGGACTCTTTAAGAATTTTTATGGCATTAGTAGCTCATTATGATTTAAAGCTTCACCAAATGGATGTAAACACCGCTTTTCTAAATGGTGACTTAGAAGAAGAAGTTTATATGGACCAACCAGAAGATTTTGTGATTGCAGAAAACGAAAATATGGTGTGTAAATTAAAGAAGTCAACACATGGTTTGAAACAAGCTTCTTAACAATGGTATCTTAAATTCAATGATACCATTACCTTTTATGGTTTTGTAGAGGACATTGTTGATACATGTATCTATTTGAAGTTTAATGGGAGCAAGCTCATTATTTTGATACTATATGTTGATGATATTCTTTTAGCTACTAATGATTTGGGCATGTTACATGATGTAAAGAAATTTCTCTTTAATAATTTTGAAATGAAAAATATGGATGAGGCATCCTATATGATTGGAATAGAAATATTTCATGACAGGACATAAGAATTGTTAGGGTTATCTTAGAAAGGATATATCGGGAAAGTATTAAAGAGATTTAGGATGAAAAAATGCTCAGCAGGGGTAGTTCTAATTCAGAAAGGTGATAAATTTAGTGAAATGCAATGTACCAAGAATGATTTGGAATGAAAGGAAATGGAATCTATTCCCTATGCATCTGTAATTGAGAGTTTGATGTATATTCAAACTTGTACTCGACTGATATCAATTTTGCTATTGAATGTTAGGTCGAGATCAAAGTAATGCCGGATTAGACCATTGGAAAGCTACAAAGAAAGTTCTTAGGTATTTATAAGGCACTAAGGATTACATGCTCACGTACAAGAAATCAGATCACTTAAAAGTGATTAGTTATTCAGATTTAGACTATGCTAGTTGTGTAGACTCTAAAGAAATCTACCTTTGGTTATCTATTCCAACTAGCAGGATGGGTAATTTCTTGGAAGAGTGGAAAGTAGTTTGTCATTGCTACTTCCATTATGGAGGTTGAATTTGTGACATATTTTGAGGCTACTATTCAAGCCTTGTGGTTGCGAAACTTTGTCTTGGGGCTAGGTATTATAGACAATATAGCTAGACTACTAAGAATTTATTGTGATAATTCCGCAACTGTCTTCTTCTCTAAAAATGATAAATATTCTAAGAGTGCTAAACACATGGACTTGAAATACTTACCACTCAAAGAAGAAGTGCAAAAACATAAAGCGTCGATTGAGCATATTTGAACTGATCTAATGGTAACATAGCTATTAACTAAAGGATTACCGCTTAAAACATTTACTGGCTATGTTGAAAGGATGGGCATTATATTTAAGTCCTTGTTAGCATGAGATCATGTTATGTATGTAAATATGTTTGTATATTTGCTATTATTGTTTTGACACTTAAAAATTTAATTAATGTTATGTTTTTCTATTTGTTAGTAGTCACATTATGTTGTGTGAACGCATTTTTTTATTGTGATGCCAAATTATGTTTTAAAAAACATTAAAGTTGATAATTACAGTGTTTCTCCATTATATTATTTTGAGTTGAAATGATTGTGTGATACATGGAAGGAATCGTGTCGTTAGATGACTTGTGACCACAATGATCCCATTATTTCAATTCATTCAAGTTTGATGGCTTGACAGATTCAATATATGGTGCACACTTATGTTGTTGGATCATCAAGTCATAACATGAGCCAAGTGAGAAATTGTTAGATTTATTTAATAATCGTAAGTGTGACCTATATTACTTTATTTGATTCTAATATAAAGTAACCCCAAAATAATGGTTATTGGGCTTGTTAAAGGAAATTGGAGTCATTAGGGTTATAAATAAAGAAAGCCTTCCCTCTCCCTTCAAGTTGAAGAAATGTTTGCAGATATCAAAAGACACGTTCTTACACCATCGAAAAGAATGAAGAAAGGGAAGAAGGTGAGAGTGGATAAAGTTTTTGCGTAAAGAAGAGATTTGTTAACAAGAAGAGATTACACGAGTATGGATAAGGTTAGTATTTTTCTCTTTTCTTTATAGCATTAATTTTAGGGTTTGAAGGTGTTGAATTAATTGTGTCATAAATGTTTCTTGGGTGAATTATATGCTTATAATATTGCTTAGAATGTTAAAGTTTAATTTACCGCTCAAGGTAATAAAATACTAGAAATACAAGAGTTGCTTTTATATATTTTCGTACATGAGAACTATATATACGATTTCTTAATCTGATTCTACTTACTAATGATTTGATCAGTTCTACTTTTGCTTTTTTATTTTTTAATTATGTTTTTTAATTCAATAAAATAAATTGTTTGAGTTAGTTTCTTGTTTCTATTTTTTATTTTAGTTTTTCATGTTTTCATAATTTATGAAAATAAAAAAATCAGGCTTTATTTTCTTTTTCGTTTAATTTTGTTACTAACTAAATAAAAACTGTTTAGTTACTTAATAATAGATAGTAATAAGAATTAGATTATCAAATTTTAATTATTAATTTTATTTTATATTGTAATTAATTTAAAACT
>JAOQML010012486.1:0-12199 GCA_027568935.1 Erythroxylum urbanii | reverse complement strand
AAATCACATTTTTCATACCAATCACATTTAACAAATATACCGGGAAATGTCATGAATGCATGTACAGTCATTTTCATATGTAAAATTCACTATTCACTTGTATGCGTATGTATAAACATGTCAAGACAATTCTAAACGCTCATGGACCACTCAAAATTACTATTCTACCCTTCCCATCGGTGATGGGATGTTACAGGAATCACGGCTATTGTGTAAAACCACCAAATAACTTTCAAGACGGAGGCTACCTTAAAGATGCTATGTTCATGCCTGTTCGAAATGCGAATCATAATGTTCCTTCTTATGGAAATGGGAATGAAAAGCAAGAAAGACTTTTTCTTAAACTATGGACAAATGGAAGTTTAACTCCTAAAGAAGCACTTCATGAAGCCTCCTGAAATTTGATTGATTTATTTATTTCTTTTCTACATATAGGAGAAGAAGATTTACATTTAGAAAAAAAATTCAACATAAGGTTACATTAACCCTTTTTACTATTCATGATAGATTGGCGAAACTAAGGAAAAATAAAAGACAAATAGTGTTGAAATATATTTTTATTGACCAATTAGAATTGACTCTTAAGATCTATAATTGCGTAAAAAGGTCCAATATACATACATTGTCATACTTTTTGAATACCGGTCAAGAAAACCTTATGAAAATTGAACATTTTCACTTCAAAGATATAAAACATATATTAGGCATTCTAGAAACAAAAAAGTATTTTACAATTGATTTACCAAAGAATTAATTCTAAATCAATTAGATTTATATTGATTTTCGTCTTTTTTCCTAAAGAAGTTGAAAATCAAATTTGAATTTTTACCACAATTTGATATTCACAAAATAAATCAATAATTTAATTAAATAGATATTATCTAGGGATAATTCACTTTGAAACGACTATTCCCTAGATACACCGTCATAATAATTGATTTTACAATCGAATCAATTTGAAAAAGACCTAAAGTTAAGGATTTATCAATAGGTAATATTACTCTAATACTTAACCAAAGGGCTACTACAGTACCAATTAAAAAGATAGTTGTTGCAACTAGACGCTGAAATGGATTTTGGAATTTATTAACATTCTCCAAAAGGGTATTGTTAATAATCTTGCAGGTACTAAAACCATTAAAAGAACACCCAATAACTTATTGGGTACTGTACGAAGTATTTGAAATACGGGAAAGAAATACCATTCAGACAATATTTCCAAAGGAGTTGCAAATGGATTTGTGGGTTCACCAATCATTGATGGTTCTAGAACCGCTAATCCAACATTACATGCAATAGTACCTAGAATTACTAATGGAAAAATATATAAAAGATCATTAGGCCATGCGGGTTCTACATAATAATTATAGCCTATTCTTTTAGCCAATTTAGCTCTTAATACAAGATCATTCAAGTCAAGATTTTTTGTTATTGGGATAGGTGAATTTTTTATAAATTTTCATCATCCGGCTCAAGCAAGAATCAAATGAACCAAAAGGATCCATACCATATAAAGAATATATATGTCTAGATGCTGTAAAATCCATACGTTATTCATATCTACACATATATGTATATGAATGATTTTATGTAATAAATAATAAAAAATGGACTTATTCCTTTTTTTTAGGGTTGACCATTGCAAAAAATTCGTTTCTTACAAGTAAATGCTCAACACCCAAGTTGGCCTTACAAAGGTGATCATGACCAAGCGCTTTTTGGGTCGTCTTATACCTTTCGATTGGCTTTTATCCCCAAAAAACTATCGAGACTTTTTCTATACAAAGGATTTAGTTCTTACTAATCTAGTTTAGCCTCTATCATTCTTCAAATCCCTTGTTTCACTCTGATAGTATCATAAATAGGGTCAATGCAGAGGAAATGGCTACATTTCCATACCATTAGGCATTAAATAAATTAAGTAAATGAAAGAGATAAAACGAAGTATAAGGAACTCAAATAGCTAAAAGAAAATATGGATTATATCACATCACCTATTCTACTAGATTTTACGAAGTCTGTTCATAGAAGACATGATTGGGTTTGATCATAGAAAGGTTTCTCTTTAAGCAAACCAGCCTATCCTCTATATGGGACTTAAGCAGGGGTTAGAACAAAGACACATTTGATTGTGAATTCCAATGTGGCAGATATATATCTTCACGGCCAAATCAGTAGTCTAAGTCACACACTCCCATAATCCATTTTTCTCTTAGAAGAGTTCACTTCAACTACTCATGTAAAATGAATAATACAATTTTTTGGAGTTGAAGAGAAATATCCAAATACATGTCTTATTTTTTTTAATAATCCATATTTGTAACAATGAAATACTCTTCATCCTCCCCCAAGTAATCAGTGAGTTATTTCAAATATCTAGGATCTATAAACTATAAAGGACCAGAAATACCTTGCTTATGTATCTTTGGAAAGTGTATTAACATAAATACAGCAGTAAGAAGAGGTAATACAAAAGTGTGTAAACTATAAAAATGAGTTAAAGTGGATTGTCCTACACTAGCACTTCCACCCAATAACTCTAGTAAAGGCGATCTTATTACAAGAATAGCTTCCAGCACGCCTGTTACAATTTTTACTGCCCAATAACCAATTTGGTCCCAAGGTAAAGAATAACCAATTACGTCAAAAGGATACAATCAATACAGTAAGAACTACACCTGCAACCCAAGTCAATTCACGTGGTTTTTTAAAGCCATTAGTGAGATACACGTGAAATAATCATCATTAGAACCATTATACTTGCCTACCATCGATGAACTGATCGAATTAATGAATCAAAATTAGCCTCAGTCATTATGTATTGAACAAAAGCAAAAGCATCAGTAACAGTCGAACGATAGTAAAAAGTCATAGCAAATCCTGTAGCTACTTGTACTAAATAACAAGTAATTGTAATTCCTCCTAAACAATAAAATTTGTTGACATGAGGAGGAACGTATTTACCAGTTATATCATCTGCAATCACCTAAATCTCGAGTCATTCTTTGAATCAATCATAGATGTTATTGAGATAGGTAAACCAAAGGAACTCCCCCTCTAAGAACCGTATATGAGAAATTCATCTCGTATAGCTCAAATAGAAAAACCAAAATATTAGTTGAAACGGATGTGTGTGGAATATAAATTTCTTAATCACATGATTCAACATTCTTTTCTAACGATACAAAAAAAGAAAAATCTACAAACTCCTCTTTATGGTTATAATGCCAAAATATCAAATCGGTTCATTCATCTCTTGATGCTGGTTGTTACAGGCCTCTTGAATCTTCTATTTACCCATTTTACTTTTCCTTGATTTGGTATTATTTTCATTTGTATGGAATACAATGGAATAAACTCGTACTGTTCTTTTCTTTATTATCTTTATTATTGATTGATAGGAATTTTCTTGTTAAGATCCTATAAATCAACTAAAACCTCAAATTCATACTAGAAAAATGATGATTCAATAAAACCTTCAAGATAAGTCCACGTATTCTGTGAGTAAGAATCATTGTATCATCACCTATTTAATGAATAAATATAATAAAAAAGCAAAAGAAAGGTTTGTCTTTTGATCAAAATAAGAATAGACAAAAAGTTTGAAAGAAAAAAAATATTTCAATTTATATCTTCTATCGCTGTGGAATTTTTGCAAGTTCGATCGCAGGATCTGAATATATAACATGAATCATAATTCTAATACTTCGTAATCCATCTCATATATTCCATGCTCCAGATACTAAAATAAACATCTAACAAGATAAAAAAAACCATCTTTATTAAGATAAGATGACAGACCTATTCTCTATACTATCAATAGGATCCATTATAACAAGTCGCACACTTATATTCCAAAAATCTAGAAAAAAAGAAATTCCACGATCGAACTACCAAAATAGAATGAAAATGGGATAAAAAGAACTGAGGCCTAAATACTTCACTTTGCATTGAAAAGCTAGGAATGAGTGGTTCTTGTAAATCTAATTCATTGAAATTCCATCCAGTAAAACTGAAGAATTATAAATTTTCAAAATAATAAATAGGAATATCACAAATAGAGCCATTGCAACCCCCATAAAAGGGGTAGTTCCCCATCCAGAAACTACTTTACTGTATTCCAAATTCAAGGGTTTCAATAAATCCCCCATAATAATTCGTCTTAGACTAAATCTAGAACTCCCTTCAACATTTTTTGTAGCCATAAATCCTACTTTTTTATTAATTAAGATCTATTAACTTTGTATACTATTCCGTTGTAACTAAAAGAACGTATCATAGATCCATTTTGGTCTTCAAATTTTATAATAATGGAAATAATGGAAACAGCAACCCTAGTCGCCTTCTCTATATTTGGTTTACTTGTAAGTTTTATTGGGTATGCCTTATACACTTCTTTTGGGCAACCTTCTCAGCAACTGAGAGACCTATTCGAGGAACATGGGGACTAGTTAAAGTAATGAGCCTCCCACTATTAGGAGGCTCGCGGGAGGCTCATTACTTCAATTAAGATAATGAAAAATCATTTCATCTTTTTAGTTGGAACTTTAAGTGGTTCGCGAAAAAAGATCACAAAAAAAATTCCTAAAGTCGAAACTAAGAGGAATGTATAAACCAAAGCTTCCATAGATTCGATTGTAGTTTACAATTATAGCTTCTTTACCTATTTATTGGGGATTGCTCCCCCAAAAAATTGAAAATATAAAATAAATAAAAAAGAGCAAGATTAAAAAAAGGCGGCAATTTAAATCAAGATATTTCTGGTACCCCTATGCCAAATTCTAAAATGTCAA
This sequence comes from Erythroxylum urbanii, assembly GCA_027568935.1. Lineage (NCBI taxonomy): Eukaryota > Viridiplantae > Streptophyta > Magnoliopsida > Malpighiales > Erythroxylaceae > Erythroxylum > Erythroxylum urbanii. The sequence continues at coordinate 7,406 of JAOQML010012486.1, read as the reverse complement.
ATTTTAAAAATAAAATAGAGGTAAAAAGTAAGAGATCAATGTTGTATCAGAATACTTGTCTTCTTGTAGTTGGATCTCCAATTTTTTGGAATGCTCCAAATTCTACTTGAGCACCTAAATCTGGATCAATATCAGTAAAAACATCTCTGAGTAAGATTCGAGCTCCATGCCAAATGTGTCCAAAGAATAAGAGTAGAGCAAGTGAAGTATGTCTAAAAGTAAACCAACTCTTTGGGCTAGTACGGAAAACACCATCGGATTTCAAGGTAGCATGATCTAATTAAAAAATTTCACCTAATTGAGTACGTCTAGCATATTTTTTCATAGTAGCAGGATCACTATAACTGACTCCATTTAGTTAACCACCATAGAATTCAATAGTTACACATACTTGTTCAACACTATACTTCGATTCTACTCTTCTAAACAGAATATCAGCTTTAACAATTCCATCTCCATCTACCAAAATAACTTGAAATGTTTCAAAAAAAAGTAGGCATACGATGTACAAAAACTTCACTCCCTTCTTTATCTCTAAAAATAGGATGTCCTAACCACCCAACAGCTATTCCATCCCCGTTGTCCATTGAGCCTGCTTTGAACAATAAACCTTTTATCAGATTATTATTGATGTAATCATAAAAAGCAAATTTTTAAGGAATTTTAGGCCAAGCTTTGGATGAACTTTGATTTTCAGCTAGCCCAGTGCCAACTCTTTGATATATTTCTTACTAGAAGTATCCTTGATCCCATGATAACGAGTGGGACTAAATAATTCAATGGGGGTAGTTGTGAACCGTACCATATAGTTTCGGTAGTAATAAAAGCGGTAAAAAAAACAGCAGCGATACTACTGAAAAGAATAGTTTCAATATTTCCCCTAAGTAATCACACACACACACACACACACACACACACACACAGACATATATATATATATATATATATATACGTTGGGGCAGATAAATACTAAGATGAAATAGGCCCGTTAATATACCCAGTGTCCTTACTGCAATATGATGAGAGGCTATTCCGCCCGGAACAAAAGGGTCAGAGCCTTCCACACCCAACACGGGATTTACAGCTTGGACTTTCCCGATGAGTCCACAAGGATCGAACACCCATATTCTCAGACCATACAATCTGGTTACATGAAAAGCGACAAAACCAAAACAGGCCACCCCTGAGAGAAATAAATGAATTCTAAAGAGCTTTGGTAAATCTAAAGAGGGTTTTCCTGTAAGTTCATCACAAAATATTTCTAGATCCTAATATACCTAATGCCAGATAGCTGCCAAGAAGCACAAACCAGAAAATACAATATGCGCTCCAGCCACACCTTCATAACTCCAAATACCCGGATTCGTTATAGTTTCTCCTATAATACTCCAACTGCCCCATAAATTGTTGATTCCTAAACGAGTCATAAACGGTATAATGAACATACCTTGTCTCCATATTAGATCCAGAACGGGTCAGAGGGATCAAAAATTGCTAATTCATATAGAGCCATCAAACCCCGCCCAACCAGTAACCACAGTTGTATGCATAATATTGATAGACAACAAATGATTGGGATCATTCAATACGACAGTATGAACACGATACCAAGGCACGAAAAATAGACACTATATAACTTTATTGCACTGGATAAAGCTCTGTTATGGACCCTACCCTTTCATCGGATTCTCTCAAAGAAAGGGCTAAGATTTTTTCTATACTTTCTATTACTAATTAGCAATAATGCAACAATTCTATTTGTGGTTTGTAGGAATAAAGAGAAGCAGATCTATTCTATACTCGATCAATATCAATACGCAATGGGGGGCTGACCCCCTTTTTAATTTATGAACTTCTCGAATCTATGCATAAAAAGAAAATATGATAAAATAAAAAAAGGCCAATATTCTTAAGAAAAAAACTTCACTATTACGTTTTCACATCAAATTGAAATTTTCCTATCAAAGTGAACTAAACTACTTCCTTTTTTGCCTTTCTTTTCAATTTTATGCCTATTGGTGTTCCAAAAGTCCCTTTTCAAAATCCTGGGGAAGATGATTCCATTTGGATTGACATATAGTGCGACTTGTCAGATATATTGGGTCATACGAAATTTCCTCGTTCTCTCTCCCGATCGGGATTTCCTCTATTTTGCCCATAAAAGTTTGATAAAATCATCCAAAATTTGGAGTGTGAAGTACAAGGAAGTACAATTAGATTTATTTTTTGGAGGTATCCAAATTAATATAACATTATCAATTAGAATAATTTATGGTTGGTTTATTTAGACCAATAAAACATCCAAGCTCCGTTTATAAAAAACTAACTGGTAATATATTTAGGATTAATAGTTTATCATATTCTAGTTAGAAATCATATTCTAGATATAAATAAGATTTATAAAAAATATTCAAGTTCTAAATAATGTTATAAACAAGAGAACTGATTCATAATCAATCGTTGGTGGAAGACGTGTATGGAATTGAAAAAAAGTTGTAGCAAAAATGTAACAATCCGGACCACCAGCTCACAGATATTGTCCGCTTTGGGCCTTAGCCCAGCTAAGCTCTCACGGCTTTGCTCTTCCCGTACACTCGCTCAGGAAAATGGTTCCAGATGGGGGAGAGGTTTCCATAGCCTTATAAGGCCTACTTCGTTCCCCTCTCCAATCGATATGGGAATCTAACATTCCACCCCCTTAGAGGCCCAACGTCCTCGTTGAACCAAAGGCTTGGATCCACCTCCTTGGACGCCCAGCATCCTTGCTGACACACAGGCTTGGATCCACCCCCTTGGAGGCCCAGTGTCCCTACTAGCGCACAGGCCTGGATCTACCCCCTTGAAGGCCCAGCGCCCTTACTGACATATCGATTTGAGTACTAGCTTTGATACCATTTGTAACAACCCGGACCACCCCCTTATAGATATTGTCTGCATTGGGCCTTGGCCTAGCCAAGCCCTAACGATTTTTCTTTAATGTTAATTTCTCATGTCGATTGGAGAGGGGAATGAAGTAGGCCTTATAAGGCTATGGAAACCTCTCCCTCACAGACACGTTTTCCTAAGGGTGGGAAGAGCAAAACTGTGAGGGCTTGGCCGGGCAAAGCGGACAATATCTATGAGCAGGTGGTCTGGGTTATTAGTAATGGTATCAGAGCTAGTACCTAGATCGGTATGTCAGCAAGGACACTGGGCCTCTAAGGGGGATGGATCCAGGCCTGTGGACCAGCAAGGATGCTGGGCCTCCAAGGGGGTGAAATGTTAGATTCTCGTATCAATTGGAGAGGGGAACAAAGTAGGCCTTATAAGGTTATGGAAACCTCTCCCTTATAGACGCGTTTTCCTGTTAGACAAGAAGAGCAAAATCGTGAGGGCTTGGCTGGGCCAAGGCCCAAAGCGGACAATATCTATGAGAGGGTGATCTGGGATGTTACCAAAAAGGAATGGTATTTGGGGCATTTTCCCTATATGTGCAAATAAAAATTCGGTGAATCTTTACTCGAAGTAGAGCACAAACTTAAACATAACTACAAAACCTATTCAGGAATAACAAAATAATATCATGGTTGAATTTTTTTTCAATGAAAGAATACATCAATAAGAAGTGAATTTTATAAGTTTAAGTTTAATAAATGACTTTTTATAGTTATATCCAAATGGGTCAAAACTAATGTTTCTTGAAAAATGAAAGAAAAGCCTCCGTGTTAGAAGAGAAGTTAGAAAGTACTCACTATCAAAAAAAAGAAAAGGAGGGCTATAATTTACACATTGATTCTTTTTTCACAATTTTATTTTTGTTAAACCGTATATATCAAAAGGTACATGTATGGTTCCTAAGGATAGAATTTTATCCTAATCAAGCAAATTTATCGAGAAAGATTACTTTTTTTAGGTTAAGATGTTGATAGCGAGATTTCAAATCAACTTATTGGTCTTCCTATATATCTTAGTATAGAGATTGAAACCAATGTTTTGTATTTATTTATAAACTCTCCTGATAGATGGGTAATACTCGGAGTAGCTATTTATGATACTATGGAATTTATGCAACCAGATGTACAGACAGTCTGCATAGGATTAGCTACTTTAATGGCATCTTTTATTCTGGTCGGCAAAAAATTACCAAACGTATAGTATTCCCTCACGCTTAGTTCCAATGAGTTTCTATTTGGAAAAAAAATGAAAACTATGCCTTCGCCATATATATGAAATATGCTATAAATGGATGAAATATAAGTATTAAGTAATAATAGCATGGCGTTTCGAATTCGATATAAATTTTCTTTTTAACATTACATTATGTATCAAAAGAGTAGTATGACATAAAATAGAAGGGTATTATGATTTTATCTTATCTATTAGGGGCCTATTTTAGCGTCACAAACTTTTTTGCTTTCATATCGAAGGTCTCTTAACACTATTGAAGTTAAGAAAGAATATAAAAAAATAAGATTATATTATTTTTTAAAATATTATTATTTTTTCAAATAAAAAAGAAGAAACTTTGAGATCGTTAAATCACCAATGAAATGTAAATAAAACATCAAAGCCACCACAGTTTGTTTTTTGAACTCCTCCTACTCCTCCTAAGGGAAGGGTGGTTATTGGATCATTTACCAATCTAGGCCTACTAGATTTTATATGTTTCTTAGATCAATGGTAAAAGTGAATTCTATTACGGAGCTGTGTGTAGTTGATAAATAATTTCTATACAGTTGTTCAACTCTATCTTTTCTTATTATTCTTTATCCCTCCTCTTCACCCTATCATTATCATGTGAGATAGAGTAACCATTTATTTGAATTTTCTTATTTTAATCTTATATCATCAGGGTAATGATTCATCAACCTATTGCTGCTTTTTATGAGGCAAAAATAGGAGAATTTGTCCTGGAAGCAGAAGAACTACTCAAACTGCAAGAAGCTCCCCTCACAAGAGTTAATGCACAAAGAATAGGCAAGCCCTTGGATTGTATCTGAAGACATGGAAATGGATGCTTTTATGTCAGTAATAGAAGCCTAAGCTCATGGAATTATTGACCTTGTAGGAGTTGTATAAAAAATAATAGAAATTTCTTGCAAATCATGTTTCATATTTTCTTATGAAGGTTTAATATACTTAATATTCTATTAACTAATATAGAAAAAATGTATAGAAATAATTGATAATCATCCAGGCTTAGGATTGACCTAAATCAACCCATTATGCATACGATTCAGCATGCCACCTATTAAACAAGTTATTAGGAACACAAGACAGTCAATCAAAAATGTCATCAAAACCCTCGCTCTTGGGGGATGCCCTCAATGCTGAGGTACATGTACTAAGGTGTATGTAGGACTTGTTCAAATCGTGGGATGGAAAAAAAGAAAAGAAACTTTTTTTTCGTTATCATTCATCAGTACGGATGAAAAGTATAGAATGGAAGAACCCCGTTTACTATCTAAAATAAAAAAACTAAAAAAAGATCTATTATTTCTTTCTATTGTGTCTCAAATTATGGTTTCCATTGCATTGGTGCAAATTCAATCACCTCCATTTTCAATTTAAAATGAGAAAGAGTTTCCCATTAGTAGCAAAAGATTATCCGTTAAATAGGGGAAATCTTATTTCAATTAACAGGCCAAAAAATTATGCCCTTATTCTTATTGCAAGAACGGACTAATAGGGTTAACTAATCAACTAATATTCATAATTAAATATCGTTAATGCATAGATATTCTCATTGGTGTGAAAGACCTATTACTAGAGAATTCATGGGGTAGAGCCAAAAAGTGTGAACTGTACAAGTTAACAATAGCATTGATTAACTTAAGGAAATGGGTCCGGTGTATAAAGAAGACCTTACTATTTAAAAAGTAACCATAGAAACGATGGAATCCACTATTTCTTTATCCATTTCTATTTATTGCTTGTTTTTTATGTTTTTTTATACTTAAGATCAATACAATTTTTTCTTTTTTTTAAAGTAAAAAGCCTAGGAAAAATCATGGTTATGAAGGTTATAGTAGCAAAAGCTGTTGGAATTTTTGTTTTATACATTAGAAGAGTCCATTTTGTTATTATAGAAAGGGTGAAAAGAATAACTGAAAGAAAGGAACTCAATTAGTTATTCATCAAAGTTTCCTTTATTCAATGACGAGAATTAAATGAGGATATATAGCTTGGAGGTATTGAACAAAATTTCGTTTATCCTTCTCAAGCTTTCGTGGGGCTCATTCCAAACTTACTCGAACTAGTATTCAATAAAAAATAAGAGCTTTGGTTTCATCTCATCGAGATAGAGATAGGCAAAAAAAGAAATTTTCGCTGTTTATGAGTGCCTTTGATAAATGCAGAATTAGAACGAATAAAGTATCCGACAATTATAGTTATAGTGAATTAATAAACAATCTGTACAAGAAACAGTTGCTCTTAATCGTAAAATACTTGCACAAATATCTATATTAAATAGGAATTGTCTTTATATGATTTTGAATGACATTATAAAGAAAAATAAGGAAATTGGAGGGAAGCCATCTAAGTCTTTTACATGAACTTCACTGGAGAATAAATTTAGGGAAGGTAGAATAGAAATTAGTATGCTAAAATATGATGAGAATACGATCAAGTAGTCAAACTGAGTAAAAGCATTGAATAAAAAAATTAATTCTTATTCCCTAATTCTTTTTTTTCTTAGGACACGTCAAATCTGATTTTTTTTATTTTCCAAAGAAAACATCAATCTATGGGATGAGTTCGGGTTGGAATTTTGGATCCAATTAAAGAATAGGCCTTTTTTTCTAAGACTGGCATTTCTCGCAACTAACTTGCATTTTTCAAATTGCTTTTCATTATTAAGAAAATGTAACAAACATAAAATATGAGCTAGTTTTATAGCAATAGTAATGAATCGTTAAAGTCAATTTATTCACCCGTCTCAATATAGCAGTTGTAGACACTCAAAACATAGCAGTTATAGATACAGATGTCTACTATATCCCTGAATTTTTTAACTAATTTAGGGGGATCCAAATAAATGAAAAAGGCCCCGAAGTGAAACTGGTTCAGAATACCTGCGGGATTGAAATGTGAAATGAAAGTTGATTGTTTGAAGACTTTAGAGTTAGAATTGGAAGATGAGTTCTCTTACGAAATGCTTGAAAATGTGTCATCTAAGTTTTGTATAAAGGAAATTTTAATTGGATGAGTATTCTGTGAGATATGACTGAATAAGTGAAGGGTGTTGCTAACCTCAATAACACAGAAGAGATCAGAAACAGGTTAGGCTTATAAAAATCCCAATAAATCCAAATTACATATTTTTTTAAACAATCTTTGGATATGTGATAGCCATGTGAGTCTATTGAAAATGAAGTTTTGAATCACCTTAATTGGATGAGAAATGAATAAGTTATAAGGTTTTG
>JAOQML010012437.1:0-12204 GCA_027568935.1 Erythroxylum urbanii | reverse complement strand
CACGTAGCGCTCCCTTATCTTAGGATATGTATCGGAATGACCTACGGGCATCTCGGTGCGTACCCTAGGGTAATGGGGTGTTACAGGATTGAAGCATTTTTCTTGGGAGACACATGAAAGGCTAAATATCTCGATGTTGGTTCCAATGTAACATCGACGCCAATGACCAGGGTTAAATGTATTCTTCAGTTTTTGTTATTTCTTTCTCTCATCATAAATTGATTGTCTTATCCTATGTTAAGTGATTTGGGTTTTGTGTATGGATAATCAGATATCATTGTTGTTCGGTTATTTGTGTATGAACCCATAGGATATTATGAAAAGATGATTTTAATGCATTCATTGAACCATTTAATTACATAACCGTTGCTAGAATTTCGATGTAATTTGTATTTGTTATATTGAAATTCATATGTAGCAACTAGTGATTCATAATCATTAGGGATGACATGACCTAGGTTAAATGATGCATAATATATGATTGTTGCCTTGATTAATCGATTTTCCTAATTCTTAATGCTACTACATAGTTAAATCTAGAGATCATATCCTAGGTTATTTGGTGGTTAGCTTTAATTAATGATCGTATTTTGATTAAACGAAACCTAAGGGAAAACTTGGGTTAATTATTAACCCATGATTAATAGTTGCTAGGATAGGTTTGAGAACAACCAATTGTTGAATTATGCTTAATTAGGGAGTAGACCGACATTAAACCAAAGAACTGGATTCCTACAGAATTCCCCAACTTTACCATTTTTCGTATATTTTCTTTAATTTGTTTTTATTAGTTAGATTGATTTTATTTTCTTATTTTAAAATCCAAAACCCCCAATTTTTCCTAAACACCGATTAATTTCATTTCATAAATTAATCGAACGCTCCCTGTGGGATCGACCTAGACTCACCACTGCTACAGTAGTAGTCTAGTTATTTTATTTTGACTAGCGTTACGACGCGCCAGTTAATTTTGGCACCATTACTGAGGAGTGCGGTGTTTGGTTTTTGTTTGTGATTTTAATTAGTGTTTTGTATATATATATTCATAATTAGTTTCTTTTCGGTTATTTCATGATCCTTTCTTTATAGTGTTTTGTGTTTGATTTTTATAAAAATTTAAAAAAGTCATCATGGATGGAAGTAATTTTTTCTTTAATTCATATTCTCAATCCTATATCGATGTTTGGACGGATCAACCTAACTTTGGTATGGATGAGATAATCATCAGAATTACTTCCATGATAGTTTGCAAGATGCATAGTAATTCTCATATAGACCAAAAGCTTCCTATCACAACTCTGGTCCATCTCTGGAAGAGTTAATTGATATAATGAATGCTAATACTTTACAATTGTGGAGAAATATTGTACAATTCTAGCATGATGGAGGGCAATTTCTAAAAACTACATGGTCTAACACCCAAGATTCAGAGAGTCAAGATGACTCAGGTACGTCTCTAGAAGAAATGCTTAATATTATGGCTACTAACAATCTTCAAATTCAACAGGATATACAGCAGTTCTAATAGAATACGCAACAGTTGTTTCAACAAACTATACAGCAAATTCGAGAGGATGCTCTATAATTCCAGCAAGATGCATTGCCTAGATGGGGAGATATCAATCATCTAGAGCCACAAAGTGAAGAGGAGTAGTCATATCAATATAAGGTGTACCCGATGGACATTTTTGCAGAAACTTTATAAAATGATGAGAAGCTTGAGAATTTTGAGATCAACCACCCTTAACAAATTGTTTGTGTAGAAGAAGCAAAGGAGGAGCTCGAAACAAAAAAAGCTATATCATTTAGCTTGGAGGTAAATAATGAGTCCGTAATTATATTTGAGACTAACCTTTTACCTTTACCTAGCAGGTTAGGAGAATTAAACGAAAAAGAAAAAGGCGAAGAGTCATTTGAATTATTTCAAAAGAGCGAGGACTCAATAAAGATCAAGAATCTAAAGAAAAAGGAAGAGCTGCCAGAAGTGCAGTTTTTAGGAGAATTGTGGCAAGCAGGATGTCGAGTCTCCATACCCATTGGTGATACTTTTACGAAGAACATTCTAGTGTGAGGAGGGCAATGCTTGAAAAGATGAGTGAACATTAGAGTATGACGGCGAAACGATGAAGTTCCGCTCCTCAGAAGCCTCGAGGCATCGTGCTGATAGGGAACTTACTTCGAGGGAAGGTACTCTAAGCTCCTTACAGAGTTTGAGCATACTTCATGTTGGGCTCAAGCATCCATTCGACAATTGATGATGTGCATATGCCAAGGGTCAAGCATATGACCTAAAATAAGCACTTGATGGGAGGCACCCCATCTGTATCCTTTTGTTTTTGTTTGTGTTTTTCTCTTTTGTACATATTTGTTGGTTGGTTCGCTTTGAGTGTTTATTTGCTTGATATGTGTTTTAGATGTAGGTGGAAGATGGATCGTTATTCTTCAAGAGGGAAGCTGCCATTTCTTTGCTTTTAGGATTCACATCCCCTCTCGAGGGGAGTATTCTTGTTTCCATTCCCTTTGTGTTTTTATCGGTTTTAAGATATTGATGACAATGTCCCATTTAAGTATGGGGGTGGGGCTAGTTTTAAAATTTTTTGCACTTGAATTATAATGAATGATGAATGTCATTCATGAAACTCTATCATAATAATTGGATTGAGAATTGAGTTGTATGCTTGAATTTGGATTAGGCAGCTTGAGAGAAAATTGAATCATGTAGATTGATTGAAGTATTTGGGCGCATAAACTCAGTCAATAATTTGATACTTTAGCGATTAGGTAATGTATAAAATTTTGATGGATTTTCATATAAGCACATGTGAGATTTTGAGCCTATATGACTGCATCTCACAGTCATTCTGTTTCTTTGTTGTGTGTGAGGCTCCCCTAGGAAGATTACCTTCAGAACTTGCATTGAATAGGTTTGAAACTACTAGTTGCATGGTTTATGGAAATTATTAAGGCCTTCTTTGTTTTTAATCCTCAGCTTAAATAACCCACCAAGTCATTTTTCCCTTGCAAACCCCTTTGAGCCTTTAACCTTGTTTGTTTCTATATTAATCACCTTACATTGAAAAAAAAACCCACTAGCCTTACCTTGTCACAAGTTTAATGAAGTACTAAGTAAACATTTAATATCCATAATTTAGGGAGTTTTGTTTTGTATTGTATTCTGAGATACTTTTAGAGGTACTTCTACTTATGTTTTGTTGATATATGCTACTATTGTTTCCTATTGTTTTTAGTTTTATTCAAGTAAAAAGAGAAAAAAAAGATAACAAAAAAGAGAAAAAAATAAGAAAAAAAGGAATAAAACATAGTAGCATTAGTTAGTGATGAGTAGTTGTAGTCCATTGTATTCATATAATTTATTTCAGAATTTGTAGTTAGTTGTCCCTTTTACTTAGTACTTTGTGAATGCTTGTGAGTAACACTTTGACCTTTTTACCTTATCTTAACCCAAACCACATTACAACCTAAGTAAAAGCCCTTTTGATCTATGATGGCATATATTATATGTAGAGGAAAATGGGTGTATTTACAAGCTTATGATAGTGTACTCTCTTAGAGGGAGTCTTGAGTGAAACACTAACCCATAACATACTTGACTGATATGAGTGAACATCGTGAGAATCTTAATTTTATACTTACCTTTGATCAATGGTGTCTTCATTTGACTTTGTTTATGTGCATTGTCGAAAACAATTATGATATATACAGTAGCTTGATGTTTGAGTTACCGATGTCTGAAGGACTGCATATACTTGATTTTCTTTGAAAATGAATTGATAGAATATTTTGGTTGTGTTTAAATTGCTTGAGGACAAGCAATAGTTCATGTGTGGGGGTATTTGATAGGATTGAATTATCTTATATTTTCTTATGTATTTCCATGCGATTTCAATCCTATTTTCAAGGTAAAATGTTTAATTTGTGTTCAATTTGTGTTGACTTTTAGGTTGGATATCTTGATATATATTTGAGACCAAAAAGATAAGATTTTAAAGCAAATTGGAGCGCAAATGTTTAACAAGGAGGGACAGCCCAACACCAAAACGACATTAGCAAAGGAGCAAAACGCATGCATTTCAGAAGCTAGAAACGTGAAGGCAAAAAAAGGAGTGTGTTGTGTGAAGAGTTAGCTTGGACCAAAAATCCCTAGGGTTTATTTGTGCCATCACAAAAACAGTGGAGGTGTGAAGAAATGGAGGGTTGTGGCTTGGTGTGGCTGGAAAAGAGAGAGAAGTAGGTGGCGTGGCTTGAAAGAAGAATAGTTGTGGCTAGGCTAGCGTTAGAGAAAACAAGAAGAGAGTTATGGGCAAAGAAGATAGGAGTGAATAGTTAACGTGGACCAAAACCTCAAAGCTTATTTATCCCATCGATGAATAGTAGTGAGGAAAAGAAGCTTAGTGGTGAGTGAAGAGTAGCTAAGGATTTTGGTAGGGTTATAAGTATGGGGTTGAAGCATTTTCTTGGGAGACACATGAAAGGCTAAATATCCCGACGCTAGTTTGGAGGTAACATAGACGCCGACGACCCGGGTTAAGTGTATTTTTTAGTTTTTGTTATTTCTTTCTCTCATTAGAAATTGATTGTGTTATCCTGTGTTAAGTGATTCGGGTTTTGTGCATAAATAATCAAATTTTCATTATTGTTCGATTATTTATGTATGAACCTATAGCGTATTGTGAAAGGATGATTTTAATGTGTTCATTGAATCGTTTGATTGCATACTCATTGCTAGAATTTCGATATAATCTGTAATTGTTATGTTAAAATTCATGTGTAGCGACTAGTGATTCGTAATCATTAGGGATAATATGACCTAGGTTATATGATGCATCATATGTGGTTGTTGCCTTGATTAATCAGTTTTCCTAATTCTTAATGCTACTGCCTAATTAAATCTAGAGATCATATCCTAGGTTATTTGGTGGTTAGGTTTAATTAATGATTGTATCTTGATTAAACAAAACCTAAGGGAAAACTTCGATTAATAGTTGCTAGGAGAGGTTTGAGAACAACAAATCATTGAATTATGCTTAATTAGGGTGTAGGCCGAGATTGAACCCAAAAATTAGATCCCTACCGAATTCCCCAATTTTACCATTTTTCGTATATTTTCTTTAATTTGTTTTTATTAGTTAGATTCATTTTATTTTTTATTTTAAAATCCAAACCCCCTCCCCCCAATTTTTCCTAAACACTAATTAATTTCATTTCATAAGCCAACTGAACACTCCATGTGGGATCGACCTAAACTCACCACTGATACAATAATAGTCTAGTTATTTTATTTTGACTAGCATTATGACGCGTTGATCAATAGGGCTTTATGTTTGGGACTTCATGACATGTGCTTAATTGATTTTATAATTATTCCATAACCCTTAGCGATTAATGACATGAAATTACTTAAGATACTCATTTTCACTCAAATATGATTTAAGGCACAATTCGAAAGTAAAGAAGTTGGAGTGAATCCAAAGCACGATATTTTGGCCATTTTCAAAGATTAATATTCACTTGTCTTCATAGAGTAAGAAAAAGAAAATTAGAGCAAGAAGAAAACAAATTCAGTCCAAAAGAAGATAGCCAAACAAAATGGCAGCACAGCAGACTAGGATGGCAAAGCCAAAACGCAATAATTCAAGCCAAGGTACCAAAACACACAGTAACAAATGGGGAAGCGTGGGTTTTTAATAAAACAATAGAGGGTTTTAGAAAGAGAGAAGAGTGGAGGTGTAGCAAAGTTGTTCTTCGGATAAGAGAGTATTCGGCTAAAGGCTCTTAAGGCTGAAGCAAAAAATTATTTTAGGAGCTTTTGATTTTAATAAAGATGAGGGGTAAAGCTCTCAACCTTGAGAGACCTATGGGGGTAACTTCCTGATGCTGATTTAATGGGTATATCGACACCAAGTCACGGTTAAAATATTTCATCTTATTAACATTGTAATCTTTTTTTGGAATGTTGTGTTGTTTGTGTTGATTGAATCGGGTTTTGGATAGATGATTTTAATTCGTTCATTGGATCGTTTTATTAATTATTATACTGAAATTCATTTGTAGCAACTAATGGTTTGAAATCATTAGGGATAATATAAATTAGGTTAAATGACACATTATATGTGGTTGTTTACTTGATTAATCAGTTTTCTTAATTTGTAATGCTACTACCTAATTAAATCTAGAGATCGTATCCTACGTTTTTTTAGTGGTTAGGTTTAATTAATGATCTCATCTTGATTAAACACTACCTAAGGAAAAACTCGGGCTAATTATTAACCCACGATTAATAGTTTCTAAGAGAGGTTTAAGAATAACAAATCATTAAAATATGTTTAATTAAGGTGTAGACTGAGATTGAACCAAAGAATCGAGTCCCTACCAAATTCCCCACTTTATCATTTTTTATGTTTTCTTTAAATTTCTTTTGTTATTTAGTTTAGCTTTATTTTATTTTCTTATTTTTAAAAAATCAAATCCCCCTTAACCTAAATACCAATTAATTTCATTTCAATAACTTTACATGCACTCTCTGTAGGATCTCTAGACTCACTACTGCTATAGTAGCAGTCTAGTTTACTTTGATTAGCATTACAACACGTTGTCAATTTTGGCGCCACTACTGGGGAGTGTGGTAGTTTAGTTTTTGTTATTGATTTTAATTGGTGTTTTGTATATATTTTTTCGTAATTAGTTTCTTTTCAGTTATTTCATGATCTTTTCATTTTTTTGTTTCATGTTTGTGATTATAAAATTTTTTTGACATGGACGGAAGTAATTTCTTTATAACTATTTTTCTCAATCCTATAACCAAGGTTAGACTGATTAACCTATCTTTAAACTACAAGAAAACCATACATCAGCGATGGAAATTTACCGATGGACATAATTCTGTAGCTAATTACCAATGAAAAATCAATATCTGTCAGTAAAACTATCGTGAAAATTTTCACTTTATGGCAGACACAATTGTCTTCAATAAAGGTGGAAGGAAAACATTCGCGCCAATTTTTCGATGAAATATAGCAACGACAAATCCATCCCCATAGGTAAATTAGACGGGAACGCTTCTCACAAATAAATAGCATCAGAATAGTTCTGATGGATATTATTCTGTCGGTGAAATTTGCTTTTGTTTAATAGTCAGTGTCAGTTTTTATCGACAGTAATGTATTCTGTCGGTGATTTTTTGACGATCTTCCCTCTCTGTCGTTAAGTTCAAATAGGTCATTTAAAAAAACCCAAAACGACGTCATTTGGAAGAACAACAGAAAAACCAATGGAAGGTTCAGGGTACGTTTAACCACGAACCGAAACAACGTTGTTTGGTAAATGCACGCCAAACCTTCCCTTGATTTTCTCAGCAGTTCTTCTTCATTTTTTCTCCTCTCCTCACGTTGTTGTCATCCTTCCCCTCTCCTTGTCGTCGCTGTCCTTCTTCCTCGGCTGTCTGCAACTTCTCCTCTCCCCACCATCACCGTCCGTGGCATATCTACTGTTGATCCTCTCCTTGTAGTCGCCGTTTGTCATTAGTGTACAGTGATGTTTCTCCATTTTTGTAATATTACAATTTTCTTTCTCCATTTGTTGAGTTTTGATTATGTGATTAATTCCTAATTTTCTGATATAGTAGTGGAGACTGAGGTTGTTTTGTGAATTGATGAATCAAGTTTGTGGTTTCTTTGCTTTCAATATTTAGCTTGGATTGGGTAATCTTCATTCATTCAATTGTATTATTCCTTGTTTCTAGTTAGGGATTTCAATATGTATTAAGGAATCTTTGAAAATTATGTTAGATTGACATCAATCACTCAGGCAAATAAAATCAAAATTTCTTGAACTCAGTAGCTCAAGTTCTATTACTAGATTCCCAACCTTAGTTTTCCATGACTTGCTAACTTATGCCTTTTTTTGTGTGAGTTAAATTTGACTGGTTTTAAATTTGTTAATTATTCTTAAAGGGATTTTGGATATACAAACATAAGAATATTGTCTATGACCTAGGTTCTATTCTGTACATACTAAATGTTGCAATGTTTTGAAGAGAAGGGATTTGAGATTGAAGTGCGTATTTGAGATTGAAGTGTGTATTTGAGATTGAAGAGAAGGGATTTGTGTTGTTAGAATTTGGTTCAATTTCTTTTTTGTTAGAATTTGGTTCAATTTCTATGTTGAACTTGGTTAAATTTCTGTTTTGTTAGAATTAAGATTTAATATATAATATGTATAAATAATTTGAAAACAATTTGATAAATGGGTGAAATGGTTCCTCTTCATTTGTTTTCTAAATGTTTTCACCTAAGATACATGTTAAACCATAAAGGTAGAGTGAATGAGCTTATAAGGCAATGATTAACATATAAGGCTAAAAGGCTTCACTAGCATTTAACAAAATATTCCTAATTATAACCTCTAATAAAAATTTAAAATAGGATAAGCTAGAATAGATATATGTTAGGTCAGTTTAACAAAAAATCATGTTACTAGTTTTTAGAGACTTATTAATTAAAATACAATTAAGAAACTTAGTATGGTTTAAACATAACTCTCCAAAGAATGCTTTCATTTTATGACTTGCTATAACAAACAAGTTAAGCACACTTGATAGAATTAAGAGCTCCTAAATCATAAGCTCCAACTACATTCTTTTTCATAGTGAGAACAAAAATAAGAACAATCTATGTTTTCAATGCAGATACTCGAAGGAATCATGGTTGAGAATACATAATTTCTACAATCAATATTGTAGTGAGCAACATTAGGAAAATATAGTGGTATCGACTTATAAAAAGTAATAATTTCAAGTAAAGGATTACCTCCTAATAAAGACAGCATTGAGCTTAGGATTATATGCCATTTAAAGGGAAAAAAATGAAAGAAACTTCAAGTAGAAGTGTTAGGATTTACAAAAACTTCATCTAAGTACATTGTCCTAGATAAAGGAAAACATAAATAACCAATTTTAAATTGATCTAAGTTACAGTAGGCATGCAAGAAGATGAATTATAGGGATTATCTAAACCAAATAAAAACAATAGACCTAAGGAATGAAAGAACAACTAGTAAGTTAATAATATAAGCTAAAAAGAGAGCAAAAATAGCAAACTCAATACAAAAGCTAGTGAGATAAATCAGGAATGTTTAGACAGACTGATTGAGTTTAAAATGAAAATAAGCAGAAATTTTGATAAGATAAAGTAGAACATAATGATATATGACTGAGAAGAAAACGCTTATTTTGTGAAAATTTAAGGTTACATAAAATGTTGTACTTAATGGTAGGATAGCTTTATTGAGCTACTTTTCTTGTAGCCTTTAAGTTGTACTCCTTATAGAGCTCACTCATCGATACATCTTTCTTTTAACTTAAAATATCCTTTTAAGATAGCATGTGAACAATCAAATATGGCTTCTCTCTTAAGAATATAGGCAAACAAATAAAGAACATGCATATTTTCTCCTTTGCTAACTTTTATAAAAGATAAAAAAAAATAGATTCATCTTCCACATCTTGTGCCTTAAAGGGATAGACAATCAAGATTGACCTAAATCAATCATTGAGATCGAGTGATGATTTTTCTCCCTAAAGGTAGAGCAAACGTCTATGTATGATGAGGGATAATTATATTCCATGTGAAAATAGTCTAAGAATCTTACAACTAAAGCAAGCCCACCCATATAAAGAAAAGGCAATCCAAAGATGACTTTTAGTTTTTCTTAAGAATTCTTACAAAATGAAACAAATGGATGATTGAAGGTTAATGTTTCTCTTATAACTGTCTCCAATAGGACTTTAGGAATTTATTAGTTAATGTTTAAGCAATGATTTTTAATTATGTTGGCATAATTGTTGTAGACCTTTGATAACATATTTAAATGATTAAAGAATGTTCCTCAAATTACTTGAAGGTTATCCAAATTATGAAAACATCCCTATAGACTTAAACTCTAAAATTTTATTTTCAATCTAAGTTTTAATAAGAAACTAGGAATAAATGACACACCCTAATAAGTGTATTGAATGGACCTAATTTATTGAACATGAGCCATCACCCTTCTTTAAAAATATGTCCTTAGGATTATTTAAGAGGTTGAATTATCTAAAAAGGTTAAGTTTAATATAGGATTCACCCACATACAAAGAAAAATTCCTAATCAAAGTCCAACTAAGATTTCTAGTAGAAATTAGATATAAAGTCCAATAAGGTAATCAAAGTATAATTTTGATTTTTTTAAGGGTTTCCTATAAAAGAGACATAACTCAAGGTAAGTTCTGGTAATTACTATCACTAAAATCAATCATATATTTTTTAGCATACTTAACACCCCTTAGCTTTCACTAATTTAATCATCCAAGTGTCTCCTTTGGGAACATATATAAAACTAAATATTTACTTTTGTAAATGTATAAACTTTCGATAAGCATCATGGACATATTCCACATTCAATTTATATTGTAAATGATAGGTGATATTAGCCAACGTAATAGTAATGGTAGTAGTTTTATGATTTTGTACTCGTCTTTTTTATTTTGTGAAGGCAAGGAACAAAAAAGATGTTCATGCTTTGATTTTTTCCTCTACATATAAGAACATAAACACAAAGTTGGTTCTATTGAATTTGAAATATATAAAAGATTCAAGTGTATGCTCCTTAAAATCTAAAGTTGTGATCACCTTATGGAACTTTAAGTACCACATTCGTAATGCTTACTATAATTTATAAACTGAATTCCTTAGTTTACAATTTTGGTGCTTATTTCCCTTCATCGTAAAATCCTTATGCTTCTTTATATATACTCATCCATTAGATCACCATTTTGGATGTCATGAAATTTATATCATAAAGCTTAAAATCAAGATAAATTGTTAAAGTCATAATAATACACGATTCATTTGTTGAGACTAGTGAGAAAGGTCCATTATAGCTAACTATCTTTTTCTAAGTGTATGCTTTAACTATAAACCTTACTTTGAACCTCTCAATTGTATCTTCAATATTTATCTTGAACTTAAACATCCACTTACTACTAATGGGTTTACATCTATTCGGACTGTAGAATAATTCCAAACATCATCGGTTTTTTATAAACTACATATTTTCCTTTATAGTCACCATCTATTTATCAGAATGATTACTCCTTAATGCTTTAGCAAAGTTAAGGTGATTTGTAATCTCTTTTGAAATATAGCCAAACTCACTCATATAAATAATAAAATTTTCAAAAGTTATAGGCTTCTTACCTTTTTATTAACATCTTAATAGTGTTATATCATCAAGTTTAGCATCTATCATAATCTAGTAAATAGCATTTGTGCCAGCTCCAACAGTATGACCTAAATTTGAATCTAAGTCATCCTTATTTACCTATGGAAGTACCTCAACAACTCTCTTATGAATTATATATAAATGTATATTGATCATTGGTCAGGCTTAGGCTTAGGCTTAGGCTTCTGAATTGCTCCAGCTCTTAATGATTTATCTTTTACATCATTCTTTAGAAACTTTACAACTAATGATTTTACATCCAATAAACATTCACTAATTATAACAGAATAAATGGACAATGAAACCTTTTTAATTACTAAAAATTAGTGAATATCCATCATCATCAAGTTTGGAAATTAAAATTAAAATATGTGTCATATATGGATATACAAAATCTTATTCATGTAACTAACAGATTAAGAAAGAATCTCATACCATAATTTGTAGTCAACTTAGATTACTGGCTATGTCCTTCATCCTCACAATGTAAATTACAACCTTAGATGCTCTATCATACCTTAGTAAAGTCAACATATGCATAAGTTCACGTACCTCAAATATTTCACATTCAATGAATCTCACCTTATTGTGGCAATAATTCTACAACATTCAAGGTTAATTATTTTAGCTATTAATTTTGTTATAAGGAATGAACAATATTAGTTTGTAGGGAATGTATAACAATCAAAGTTGGTTATAGTATTGCTATCTTAAATGTGTAGATAACTGTCATTTACAACTTGTGATAATCTAGGTTTTGATTAAATGTAGAGATTCCTTTTTTTCGGTAAGAGGGATCTATTTCTATTAATCTATTAAATCCATAAGAATCCTCATACCTCTTATAGATCAGGTAATCTCTTAACAATATTGGTGAGACAATTGCTAAATTTTCAATCAAATGATTAGTGTATAGTTGCATTTGAA
>JAOQML010012414.1:0-12205 GCA_027568935.1 Erythroxylum urbanii | reverse complement strand
TTTTCTAACTTCTCCGATTGACCTCACTTGGACCCGTTTCTCAGGTCCGACCCGTTCTATGAAAACGGGATGTTACACAGGGACTGTTCAGTTAGCTTATAAAATGAAATTAATTGATGTTTAGGAAAATTTTGGGGGGAGGGGGGTTTGAATTTTGGAATAAGAAAATACAATGAAACTAACTAATAAAAAAAATTAAAGAAAGTATAAGAAAAATGGTAAAATTGTCGAATTCGGTAGGGATTCGGTTCAATCTCAACCCATACCCTAATTAAGCATAATTTATTGATTTATTGTTCTTTTATCTCTCTTAGCAATTATTGGTCATAGATTAACAACAAACTCTGTTAATCCTGATTTTTCCTTAGATCCTAGTTAATTACGAAGCGCTCGTTAATTAACCCTAGCTATCAAAAAATCTAGAATAAGCTCTCTAAGTTTATCCAGACAACCACATTATGAATCAGAAAAATAGACCAATCTAGTTAATAATCACACAAGCTCGAATTATTTAACTTATGTTATGTTATCTCTAATGATTCGGAAGCATTAGTCACTACATATGAATTGGGAATACAACGATTAAATATTGCATTCGATTCTAGCAATGAGTTTTCATGATAAAAGATCCAATAGAGCATTAAAATCATCATCATTCAATACCCAATCTAATAAACACAAGATAACATAATCAATTCCTAATGAGAGAAAGAAACAACAAAATAATACAAAATTGCTTAACCCCAGTCAGTAGCGTTAATGTCACTTTCGAACTGGTATCAGGACGTTCAGCCTTTCATAAGTCTCCTAAAAAGATAGAACTTAGCCCCTATTTCCATCCCTAACCAAAACTCCCTTCGTTTCTTCTTCACTACCGCAACTCTCTTCTCTACTCACTATTCACTGATGTGATAATTTAACATTAAACCACCTACATTATTCATGACTCTCTTTTCTCTTCATTGTAGCTGCCACTCTTCTTTTGCCCTCTTATTGTAGCTTGATGGGATGAATAAACTTTAATGTCCCATGTTTACTATTCACTCCTCACGCTATTCTCTTTCACGCCACACTTCTTCTCACTACTAGCTCCCTCGCAGCTCTCTCTTACAAGCTGTTACTCTACTATTTTCTTCAGCCACACCAAGCGGCCTCCACTCTTCCCTTCTCAGCTCTCTACTATTTATGATGGACAATTAAACTCTAAACATTTTTAGTCCCCTCTTCTTGTTCACGTGTAACCCTTCAGTCGAAAACTTATAGGAAACATATGCGTTTTGATGTGTACTGATGTTGTATTGCTAGATTTTTAAAATCTAGTTGAGTTGTATTTTGGAGCAAAGAGGACCTCCAAAGATGGTGTCGTTTGGTGTGCAAGAAAAGTTCCTAGGGCTACAAAATTTCATACTTTAATCTTGTTTTTGTATTCCATCATTAAATCTACATGTAAAATTCATAGGAAGACAAAATGAGCAATTAAACACAAAAATTACGAATGAATTCAAATGAAATAACATATAAAAATATAGCAAAATCCATTCATATCAAATATCCCCTCACTTAGCTTTTGGCCGTCCTTGGGCAGAGCATTAAAATTAAGCTCAAAGACCCAAAAAATTGACTCATTTCCCATATTTTCCAAGACTATATAATCATATCCAAAGATAAATGACTTTCAAAAATCATTGTAAGAATTTCACATTCAATGCTTTTACTCACGATCAATCAACATTCATTATCTTCAAAAGCTGAGCAATCTAATGGTAGACTCTGAAAATGTGTTTAACAAAAATATATCTACGGGTACACTCAACACCATTCATGATCATGTCATTCCATAATTTTGCATATCATTTCATTTCTCCACCACTAATGTTCACATGCAAAATCATGGATCAAAGGACTTTTCAAGGTTGTAATGTGGGTAAAGGTAAGGTGAGATGTGTTTGAGTCAAGTAGCATGAAAGCCATCAAAGATAGTGAAACAAAAGTAACACTAAATCAAAAACTGGGTGTGGTCAACTATGATGAATGCAATATTTATATTTCATAACCCCATTCAACTCTCACACACTAACCATTTGAAGCATATACCAATCCGAAGGAATCACTCATGCAATTTATGCAAACAATACATTTAAACCATAAGAGTGAACCTTACAAACCAATATCTACCTCATATCTGATATGCTCAAATAACCTATTCATCACAACTTTAGGGGAATGCATTAATCATAAACAACTTTTCAACACATATGCACTTACTCCTAGATACATTTATTTAAACATTTTTTATTCTATTTATTTTTCTTTCTTTCTTTTTCATTTTTTCTTTTTCTTTTTTATTTTTCTTTATTCTTTTTTTAAAATTAAAAGAAACTACATTAACATGAGAATTTCAATGACAAAACATCCCAATATCATAACAAACCCACACATATGGACACCCCTAAACTTAGAATTTTGTACATCCACAAACTCAACACTCAAAAATATTCCACTAGCTTTGTGGCTTGGGTGGGACTTTTGGTTAAGTATAAAGCATGTAATGTGGTTAGTACAAAAAGAAAAAGTATAAAGCTCAAAGGGGTTTATCAAGGGAAAGTCATATAGTGGGTAGGCTTTTTGGCTCATGTTGTTTGGAAAACAAAAAATGCCTAGTCATTTTCATGTTAATGCATGTGGTAAAACTGTGGTCTTGAATAGCAATTCAAAGTAAAATCGGGATGTACATGTCATGAAGGTCACACATTTTCACTAGACAATGAGATTGATATGGATGTTTCAGTCTAATAAGGCTTAAAATCTCATCGACTTTATCTACCACTAGTCACTACTCTTCTAAAGATAATGCACATCAACCAATCACAAGAGCAAAAGTACATGCCAAAATTGCCATAAAATTCTCTATTCAATTCTTTCTCTTCTCGTGATTAAATAATTCTAGAAGCGATAGAATACGAGAAAATGTTTCTTTGTTTGTTTTATTCTTTCTCTCATTTTGATTGAAAACTTAAAAGCAAGAAAAAATAAGCCAACAAAGA
This sequence comes from Erythroxylum urbanii, assembly GCA_027568935.1. Lineage (NCBI taxonomy): Eukaryota > Viridiplantae > Streptophyta > Magnoliopsida > Malpighiales > Erythroxylaceae > Erythroxylum > Erythroxylum urbanii. Next base: position 9,161 of record JAOQML010012414.1, on the reverse strand, counting down.
AACACACATGCATACAAAAAGAAATGTGAAAATGAAAAGAAAAGAAATTTACTTCACTTGGGTTGCCCCCCTAGAAGCACCTTGGTTTAGGGTCGCTGGCTCGACTCCTTCTTCTCCTCACATGAAAAAATTGCCATCTTCCAGTAGTACATGTGGTTCCTCCATGTGAGGTTCTTCAGGATAGGGTCCTGGTTAAAATCGTTCCCATTTAGCCCATTCCCTATCCTCAGACTTTCAATCTCAACTGAGTCAATGTACTCGAGAAATATTTCAGATGTCTCTTTGCCTTTTTCTTCTTCCTTTAATGCCTCTAACGTACAAGGTAAAGGTAAAGAGTCAGTCTCAATAATAATTATGAAGTCAATTTTTACCTCCGAGCTAAATGATATGTCCTTTTCGACTTCGAGCTCCTCCTCAAATTCTTTGACATAAAAAACTCCTTGAGGATTGACCTCAAAATTCTCAAGCTCCATTTCACTTTGTAAGCTTTCCACGCTAATATCCATCGGGTACTCCTCAGGTTGATATGGTTTCATCTCTTTGCTTTGTAATGCTAGGTAGTTGATAGCTTCCATTAACTGATCCGCCTGACTTGTCAAATTTTGGATTTTAGAACTTGTTTCTTGTTGGAATTACAAAGTGTTAGCAACATACACATTAACTAATTCTTCCAATGATGTACATAAGTCTTAATAGGAGGATTCTAGTCTGTACAGGAATTATTGTACTTCCTGTAAGCTATTATGGAAGTAATTTGGTTGATTATCCCATCCATAACAAAACTTGGGTTGATCAGTCCAAACATTGCTATATGATTAAGAATATGAATTAAAGAAAAAATTACTTCCATTTATGTTTTTTTAAATTTTATAAAACACAAACACGAAACAAAATAAAGAAAGGATCATGAAATAATTGAAAAGAAACTAACTAATTACGAACAAATATATACAAAACACTAATTAAAATCACAAACAAAAACTAAAACACCGCACTCCCTAGCAATGACATCTAAATTAACTAGCACATCGTAACGCTAGTCAAAATAAAATAAATAGACTACTATTGTTGCAGTGGTGAGTCTAGGTCAATCTCATAGGGAGTGTTCGGTTAGCTTATAAAATGAAATTAATCGAGGTTTGGGAAAATTGGGGGGGAGGGGGGTTGGGATTTTGGAATAAGAAAATACAATGAAAAAAATAATAAAAACAAATTAAAGAAAATATGCCAAAAATGGTAAAATTGGGAATTTGGTATAGGGTTTAATCTCGAGCTACACCCTAATTAAGTATAATTCATTGATTTGTTATTCTTTTATCTCTTAGTAATTATTAGTCATAGATTAACAGCAAGCTCTGTTAATCCCAATTTTTTCTTATATCCTAGTTAATTACGAAGCGTTCGTTAGTTACCCCTAGCTATCGGGAAACCTATAACAAGCTCTCTAAGTTTATCCAGACAACCGCACTAGGGATCAAAAAAATAGATCAATCTAGGTAATAATCACACAAACTCAGATTATTTAACATATATTATGTTATCTCTAATGATTCGGAACCAAACCCTTCTTTGATCACCCAAGAACACGCAAAAAAGAAGAAGAAACAATGTATAAGGGTGATTTGAGCACCAAACTAGATGAGTTCTAGTAGATGCTCAATATGAAAAGATAGATCAAGAATCTTCACTTTGATTCATCCAACTTTTGCATAAATTGCAAGAACAAGACTTTGGATTCCTCTCTCTCACTCTAGAACTCATTTTGAGCCCCTATCCTCTCACTTGAGTGTGTAAGAAGATTAAAAAAACCTCGTGTACATAAATGAAGAACTCATTTATGTATCCATTTGTGCCCTCTATCATGGCCACGATCGTGGCCTATGAGTCACGATCGTGGCCTGTTTAAAATTAGCCATACACGTTATGTTTTTCATGCGATCTTTTATACATGTGACCTTTAGGTTCTCGGTTATTTTAGGCACTTAAATTAACTCTTAATTCAGTCAAATCATGAAGGGTTTCTTGATGCCAATTTGCCAGAATATAAGTGGATTAATACACAAACTCTTCAATAGTTAATTATCCAACTTATGAACCTTTCCATAGACCATTACCGTGTAATTCATCCTTTCACCATACTATACCCCACTTAGTTCGAAGTATGGGCTATGTGTCAACTCCCACTAGACTTACTACATCACATCTAGTCCAAGTGATGTTAATTCTTATCTTAGGATCTCATTACTCTATGTGTCATTGAAGACTCTCTTTATGACATATAATTGCTCTGGCCAGAGAGTAATGACCCCGATAAGAGGTTGTGGGTATCATCTCCTTCTATCAGGAGTGGTGAATCCTTTATTGATTACCCAATTACCTTTGAATACAAATAGTTGTACCCAATTACCACCTTAAGAGTGACCTCATCTTGAGGTAACAAGGAATGATGTCAAAGTATAAGATTCGTATCCAAGATATCCTTGAGTACCTCAAGTCTAACGATATTTACACATTACTATTATGAGATTAATCACTAAAATTCAATAGATCATCTATATGATAATCTTATAGAGGGTCATCTGATGTACTTACTACTTTTAGTAAGCATCTACATGTTAACTTTAAACAACTCATGCTTACAATTTGTGAGATCCACTGCTTGATCAAATCAAAGAGTATAATATGTGCTAGTCTGTCTGGATTAATCATGTCCTATCTTATTAATCCTATGACTAGGGATTATTTAGATACTAACATAATTGCACATGATAGGAATCTCACTATCATGATCTCATTATGATTTCCTTCATGCCATCTTTTGTATTATGGACTTCATTAATTCGATTTAAGATCAATATCAATTCATAAATAAATGAATATCAAATCAATAAAAAATGCCTTTCGCTTTATTAATCAAAATAAAGTTTGTACAAAAGTGCTAAAGTTGATTGCCTTTAGAGCACTAATCTAACAATCTCCCACTTGTACTAAAGCCAATCGCCTTTGTATCTAATACTATAGGCGAGTACACAAAAATCAATTTTTGTTGAAGGAAGTGACTTAGTCAAAGGATCAGCGATGTTATGATATATATGCACTCTCTCTATCTTCACATCACCTCTATCAATTATCTCCCTAGTCACATGATATCTCCTGAGTACGTTCTTAGACCTCTGATGAGACCTTGGTTCCTTAGCTTGCGCAATAGCCCCATTGTTGTCACAGTACAACAATATTGTGTCTACTATGCTAGGAACCACTCCAAGTTGCATAATGAACTTTTTGATCCAAACAGCTTTTTTTTTCGCTTCCGCAGTTACAATGTACTATAACTTGGTCATCGAATCTGCAGTTGTCTCTTATTTGGAACTCTTCCAACTAACTACTCCACCATTTAGTGTGAAAACATAACCTGACTAGGGTTTGGAGTCATCCTGGTCAGATTGAAAATTAGCATCTGTATTCCCGCTCACTACAAGATCTCTATTTCCATAGATCTATAATACATCCTTAGTCCGTCTTAAGTACTTTAGGATATTCTTGACAGCGACCCAATTATCATCATTAGGATCCGATTGATATCTACTCGTAACACTTATAGTCTACGATATATTAGGACTTATACATTGCATAACATATATGATTGATCCTATTGTTAAAGCATACGGGATCATACTCATGTTGGCCCTCTCATCTTGCATCTTAGGATACATAGATTTCGAGAGTTTTATCCCACGAGTCATGGGAAGAAACCATCTCTTGGACTACTCCATGCTAAAACTATTTAGCACTTTGTATATGTATTTTGACTACGAAAGACTTGGCAACTTTCTTGATTTATCTCTATAGATCTTTATTCCCAATATATAAAGTTACTTCTCTAAGGTCTTTCATGGAAAAATTTAGGGATAACCAAATTTTGACTGATCACAAACTTGAGACATCATTTTCCATTAATAATATGTCATCCATATATAATAAAGGAATATGATAGCACTTCCACTATCCTTCTTGTTCACACAAGGTTCATCAGGATTTTTTTAGAAACCAAACTCGTTGATTGTCTCATCAAATCAGAGGTTCCAACTTCTAGATGCTTGCTTCAATCCATAAATGGATTTCTAAAGCTTGCATACCTTTCTACCATCTCTGGATACAAAGCCCTCAAGTTGTATCATATATACATACTCAACTAGGTTTCCATTTAGGAAAGTTGTCTTCACATCTATCTACCATATTTCATTATCATAATGAGCAGCAATGGCTAAGAGTATTCTAATAAATTTAAACATAACTATGGGGCTAAATGTTTCGTCGTAGTTAACCCCTTATCTTTGATGATAACCTTTAGTGACTAGCCTTGCTTTATAGGTAATCACATTACCTCCATGTTGATTTTTTTCTTAAAAATCCACTTGCACTCTATGGGTTTTAACCCTTGGGGTGGGTCAACAAAAGTCCATACTTGGTTTTCGCACATGGAATCCATTTCAGACTTCGTGGCTTGAAGTCATTTTTCAAATTCTGAACTCTTCAGAGCCTCTTCATAGGTTATAGGCTCATCGTCCTCTATAAGCAATATGTCATTTTGTTCGCTTATAAGAAATCCATATCTCTCTGGAACATTGCTTATCCTACTTAACCTATGAACATTTTATGTGTCAGAAGGTTCAACTATTATCTCATCTCCATGAACAATAATTACAGGTTTAGGAAATTGAGCATCATAAAATCATCAAGTTCAACTTTGCTACCATTGTGTTCTCTTAGAACAAGCCCTTTATCTAAAAAGATAGCATGCTTTGAGATAAACACTTTTTGCTCTAAAGCATTATATAATTGATATCTAATTGTTTCCCTAGGATATCCTATAAACAGACATTTATCATATTTCACTTCAAGCTTGTCTGATTGACTACACTTCATATAAGTCAGAAAACCACAAACTTTCATATGAGAAAGATAGAGCCTTTTGTTAGTCCATAGCTTATATGGAGTAACTTCAACTGCGTTTGAAAGGACTTTATTTGTCACATAAACAGTAGTCTCGAATGCATAACCCCAAAATGATTTTAGTAGATCTGCTAAGCCCATTATTGACCTTACCATTTCTAACAACATTTGGTTTTTCCTTTCAAACACACTATTATATTGTGGTGTATAAGGTGGAATCCATTGGGATACTATCCCATTATCTTTAAGATAAGTTAGAAATACCTCGTGTAAGTATTCACAACCTCGATCTGATCGAAGTGTCTTAATACTTGTACCAAGTTGTTTCTCTACTTCATGTCTAAATTGTTTGAACATTTCAAACGCTTCAGACTTGTATCTCATTAGATACATATACCCATGTCGTGAATAATCATCGATAAAAGAAATGAAGTACACAAAACCACCTCTGGCATGAATGGACATCAGACCACATACATTAAAATGTATTAGGTTGAACCATTCGTTCATTCACCTTTTCCTTTAAAAGGTAATTTAGTCATCTTGCCTAACAAGCAAGATTCACATGTGTCATATGACTCATAATCAAATGACCCTAGGCTACCATTCTTGGGTAGCTTAATTATGAGTTTCTCACTTATATGGCCAAGTCGATAATGAGATAAGTAAGATGATTTTAAGTTATCTTGTTTTTTCTTTTATTGTCATTGATATTTAAAACTGGATTGGATATATCTAATAAGTAACTTCCATTGCATAATGTAGCAGTGCCATACAAATTTCATTCAACTTAATTGAATAACCATTGCTTGAAAAAGTTAAATGAAATCTCGCTTTATTAAGACATGAAACAAATACAATGTTTTTAGTTACAATGGGTACATAATAGCAATTTTTCAAAACTAAGTCTAGCCAACTAGTAAGATATAAAACATATGTCCCTACGGCTAATGCAGCAACTCTTGCTCTATTTCCCACACGTAGGTCCATCTCTTCCTTCTTGAGCGGTTTACTATCTCTGAGACCCTGCATATCAACACATATGTGTGAGCCACATCTGGTATCTAATACCAAAATGTTATGATCAGAAATAGTATTAACCTTAATGACAAATATCATACCTGAAGTAGACGGTGGGGCATCTAATGCCTTCTTCTACTTCAGTGACTCTAGATAAGCTTTACATTTCCTCTTCCAATGTCCTTCCTTATTGCAATGGAAGCATATCCCCTTTGGTGTTGTCTCCTTTGCCTTATTCTTTACTACAACTCCCACGGGCTTTTTGGACTTCTTTTTCTTCTTTTGGTTCTTCTTGTCAGAACCAGAAGAAGAGTCCACTAGCATCATAGCTTTACTGTCTTTCTTGACAGTTTGCTCAGCTGTTTTGAGTAGATTAATCAGCTTAGGTATCATTGTGGATATTTGTTTCATCTGATAGTTAAGCATAAACTGTGAATAACTATTGGTTAAACTAGTCAAAATTAAATCTGTACTTAATTTATGATCCTTTAGGAAGACCAAACTACCTAACCTCTTAATGTATCTATTCATCTTCAGTGCATACTGTACTAGAGATGATCCCTCAACTTTCTTAAAAAAGAAAAGCAACCTTGAGGTCTTGAATCTTTTAGACCGAACTTGCTCATCAAACAGTTCCCTCAGATGGTAGACTATGGTATGAGCATCCATAGCCTTATACTGCTTTTGCAGTTTTGATGAAATAGAGGCCAACATTATAAAGCTAGCCAACTCATTATCATCTAGTAGCTTCTTATAAGCTTTCTGATCTTCATCAGATGCATCGACAGTAGAGGGATCGGGAAGTGATTCATCTAGGACATATCCTAGTTTTTTCAGATTTGAGAACAATTCTCAAATTCCATAATCAATCCAAAAAGTTTGGTCCCATGAGTTTATTAGAATCTAACAGGAGGCGTAAGTTCATACTAGAAGACATTGTACTACTCAATAACCTAGAAAAGCGAGAGAAAGTGTTAGAATGTACATTAATACATATCGATAATGACTTTAATCATATGCATTATGTGTCCTATTATTCTTATTCAAATCCATAGCCCTCACTGTGAATTTGAGAGAACTTATAGTTTTCTTAATGGGTCGATATCTGATTTTTAGTAGTATGCCCTAGGCCAATGGTCATATGTGACTTTTGTACTAACATTCTGACTTATTAATAATATGTTATGAGGTAATTTTTATATATACATGTATACTGTTTATGTAATGTGATTTACATTCCATAAATAGTATTAGGCTCGTGTCATCAAGTATGTGACTTGATAGTAAAACCATAAGCATTATAATACTATTCTAAATTGTCCCTGGTCGATCATTATTAGGGGAACGATTATGAATTAAGGCTAGTATGTGTTCTGATTGATGATCATGTTTTACTGATCATGGATATGAGTTATCAAATCAGAAACATAAATATATGTTAGAGAAAATATATTGGACTGACCTATAGAGAGAACACTACATGGTTTCATGTCATTAGTGATTCTCAATATGGTTTGACTTTAGTCCTCTGACATGAAGTCATCATAGTTCCCTAAATGTGGAATTCAGTATTTTGACATTAGACTACGTTATCTTTAACAGGATAATAAGTAGTCTTATGTTGGACATTAAATGAATGATGCGGAGGGATGTGAATGACATAGATGGGATTTGTACCTCTCTTAAATGAGAGAGATATCATTTGGGCCTCTTGACAAGTATGACTGAAGAAATGCATGGCCATACTCAAATGAATTGATGAGTAGTCATCAATGTTATTTGTTATAGTCAGTCAACTTGGGAATCAAGAAGCTATGATTAATCAAAGGTTAACATATACCATGCCTTGTGAATAATTTTGATATGGTGTTACAAAGAGACTGAGTTTGTAACCATGGTTACAGGTTAAATCGGATTACCGATCCTTATTTGATTTGGGTAGTCATAATGTCTTACTAGAGGCCGCTTATGACTTATGGGTTTTGAAGTGTGATCAAGCCCATTACCAATATCAAATAAGCCTATAAGGTTGCACAAAAAGAGTGATGTGATTTGGTTTTATTCTCTTGGGCCTAATTTATTAGGCACTAAATAAATATATGTGGATATATTTATTGGTCTAGATTGAATTAAGTTGTCTGGCTTTTACTATATGGGATATAATATGGGCCGAAACTTATTAGGCTTCCATAATCCTAATGGGTTTAGGATTATAATATTCTTATTCCTAATAGGAATCGGGATTAGGGTTTCTCTATAAATAGAGGACTTAAGTCTCATTAGAGAAGACACGAAAACCCTAGCCACCTACACCTAGCCGTTCGTTCTTCTTCCGAGAGAAAAATTGTGCGGCATTCTAAAGTGTTTTAGAATGTGCTAGCACATTAGTCGCTGCCGGATCATTCATCCTTGGGTGGATACTGGTAGAGGACGTTCACGTGTTGCAGCGTCTGTAAATTTGAAAACAAATACCAATCCGCGTCAAGAGGTAAATTTGTACATGTTGTGTAGTTTCGGTTATACTTTTGTTGTGTAGTATTGTCCATTCCGCTACGTATTGTGAATACTCGGGCCATAGGCGACCCAACAGTGGTATCAGAGCCAGGTTATGTGCTTCTGTATAGTTGAAAATATGCATATTTTGATTACATATGCTTACGGATTTGGATGCATTATAGGAATATGATTTATGTTCATACATGTTGTTTTCGAATTTGTTTATTCTCTTGGTACTAATGTGAATATATGACAAAAAAGAAGTTTCGACCGTAGAAGTTGATTACATCAAGATGTATTTCGGTCATGGCTTGTTTCAGCCAAAGGAAGAGTTTGAGCATGGAGATGTTTCTGTCATGTTTGTCTCGGTCAAAAGTGTTTCGGCCAAGACATATGTTGATTTCCGAAACTTCCTTCAAAGGTGGTGTCTAGAGTTATGACCGAAGATGCCTAAGTGACGGCTGCTAGGGTTTTCACCATGTAAGACATAGATTCGGAATAGGAAACCACAAGTATCCATGTTTGACAAGGATACTAAAAGTGCAAGAAGAAGAGTCTATAAATAATATGAATTCAGGAAAAGAATAGCTTCCTTATTAGATAAGGATTCTAAAAGACTCCAAGAATGGAAACCACAAAAGTATCCATATTCGATATGGATTCGGGAATTTAAGAACTTCCTTATTAATAAA
>JAOQML010012376.1:0-12207 GCA_027568935.1 Erythroxylum urbanii | reverse complement strand
AAGACAAATAGTCAAATATATACCTTGAAATCTCCCCCTGAATGTAACATTCACCGTAAACAATCTAATGTCTTCCCCTTAATCAAATATCTAGTTCCAAAGAACATCACAATTATCCACATTTCTCCCCTTGGGACAAAAAGATGCCAAAAAGTAAGACAAATAGTCAAATATATACCTTGAAATCTCCCCCTGAATGGAACATTCACCGTAAACAATCTAATGTCTTCCCCTTGGGACAAAAAACATAATCATAATAATCACCAATAGAAGTAGCGGAAGAATCGTAAGCACGTCAAGAAGATAATTTACCACTATTCAAAACACATGCCATCATATCACTACTTAACTTTAATTTCATCTTCATCAGACTGATCAAATTCATAAACCCAAGCAATGAACTATAAGTGTTCTCAGTGTAGTGAGAGAGAGAGATACCCGAGAGAGAGACCCACACTAATGAGAGAGCTCAAGAGTCTTCGGTGGAGCAAAATAGAAATCACAATACAAACTACTAAAAAATGAGACGATAATAGCAACATAAAACTAAAGAACCAAAAAAACAAATATTTTCTTTTCTTTTTTATTTTTTAACAACAAAAAATACCTCAAAAATGTAAAGCACACTGTCCCTGTGCCCCTAATTTCATTCGAGCTTCACCAAGCTCAATTGATGTCAACATCAAATTCTTTTCTAACTCTTAGATGGTGTTCTTCATAAAGAGATTCTCTTCCTTCAATCTTTCATTCTTTTTACACGTTTTCACCCATTTTTTATACATAGCGTTGTAATCCTTGTAAATATTCCCATTTTTATCATCAAGGTCACTTCTGTCACTGTCATAGTCTGATATTAAATCCCGAGTTGAACTGTTTTTGAAATTTTCAAAATTTCTCCCTTTTCTGCCTTCAGTTACTTCCTTATCAGTTACTATTAAACAAGTAACTAAACTTTTGCTGTACAAGGTAACTAAAGCATCATTCTTCACAACTTCTTCTTCACTTTCGAATTTGTTATCACTCCAAGTACTTGTATAGGATTTTCCTTTTCTCTTCTTTATAGTATTAGCGCACTCCGTTTGAACATATCCAAAGCCTTGACACTCATGGCATTGAATTCTCTTTACCTTTCTTTCTTCCATTTGAGTTTTAGCTTGTTTGAAGTTGTTGTTCGATGAGCTTCTGCCTTTTTGCCTAAACTCGGGTCTATCCTTCTTCACTCTCTTCAACCAATTACTGAACTCTCTTGTTAATAGCTCCACATCCTCATTCTCGTCGGATTCATCTTCTACATCATTTGTAGTTTTTCCAGTTTCCACTTGTAGTGCCAATCCTTTGCTTCTTGCTTGCTTACCTCTCAAAAGATTCATATAGAAATTTGTAAAAATTTTGATAACTTTTTCTAATGATAGACTAGCAATATCGTGAGCCTCCTCTATTGCTGCAATTTTTGGGATAAATCTTGGTGGTAGCGATCTCAGTGCTTTCTTGACCAATTTCACATTGGAGTATTTCTTTCCTAGTTGATAAGCTTAATTTGCAATATCTCTCAATTTTTCGTGAAAAACTCCAATAGTCTCATACTCATCCATCTTCAGCTCTTCAAATCGCACTGCTAACATTTGTAGTTTCGACGCTATCATAGACTTTGATCCTTCATGAATGGTTTGCAAGACATCTCATACCTCTTTTGTCGTTTCACATGCTGAAATCATTGAGAAACGTCCTTCATCAATAGCACTGAATATCGCATGCATTGCTTGTGAATTTCCTAGTGCACTTTCTTCTTCTGCTCTTGTCCATTCAGATAGATCTTTTTGAACTGTCTCTTCTTTATTGTCAGCAATCATCGGATGCATCCACCCATGTACTACGTAATGCCAAGCTTTTGTATCCTGAGCTTGGATGAAGACTCTCATCCGTGATTTCCATGTAGGATAGTTAAAGTCATCCAACAGTGGTGGCCTGATAATCGATGCTCCTTCTCTTATGGCCATGTTTGCGAAACTAGGATCTGCACCAACTTGCTAACAAGTTCTGAAACGGTGACCCTCTTTGATACCAATTGAAAAACTGTAGCAAGTTAATTGTTTCATAAACTTTCCGCAAACTACTTTTCCACCAACAAAATAAAAACAAGCAAAATCGAAATAGGAAAAACACCCAAAATTTGATAACGTAGTTCGGCACTCCTTGCCTACATCTGCGGGGCCCTCACCCAGATTAAATACTTTCACCGAAGAATAATAGAATTACTCAAGGCTTTACTGAGCTGACACCACTCAATCCTTGAAACTATCACTCAACCTCACTTTCCGTGAAAGATTTTCACACCTAATAGTACGACCGCCTCGTACTAACCTCGACAGAGGATTTTCTCAATCAATATTTTAATGAAAGAACAATGAACAAATAACTCGAGTGATTAAAATAATAAAGAACGAAATCTAAATACACTTGAGATAGAAAAGAACAACTTCCTAATAAGTTCCGCCCCACTGAAATAGATCTAGAAGTTGTCACAACTGCAATGGGCTGATTCACATAAACACCAACACGAAATCACATCTGCACCGATAACACATTCATCAATCAAAGTATACGGAGACCATAAAGAAATCAATTATTAATCGTTGTCAATCTACCACTGTCTCATAATTTTCTGCACTTCAATGTTATCTACCCATATAAAATCCCTTGGCCACACCTCTAAAAATTCCAGCAACAGTTGAAAAGAACACTGCTATCTTGTTCACTTTGATAATGGCCTACGGAAATCAATCCATTTAACTCAAGAACATAAAAATCCCAAGCACATCCACCAACCAATTGCACTTTATCTTGTATCCCAAAAATCACGTAGGCTATATTCTTCTTGGCAATTCTCTGCACTGATGATGTGATAAAGTTGATCACGACTTTCTCCACCACCTGGGATATCTTGATTGGTGATGTGTTTTTCAATAACAATTAAAGAACACTCTCGTGGTTATGCAACACTTCCATATATTCAACGCCCACTTCACTTTTGTTGTAAGACTCCAAAAACAATAGATTAATCACCACACAAGCTACCCCACAGTGATATTCATGCTCACAACATCCACACCACTGCACTCACTCTTGCATTTAACAATTAATTCCACTCACTTCAATTTTCTCAAATAAAAAATGCGTGTGCAGCACACAGCACTAATACATCATCATCAAATCACTATACCATAGTTTATATCCCATCAAAGACACATAGTCAACAGTCTCCCTTTATGCCCAACAAACACACATAACACCGTAAGTCTAACCTCAAGATCCCAAGATATGATATTCAGCTCTTTATCCACGTATGTGACCCACGCTACACAGCAGTAACGCACACACCCACATGGTTTGTTCCAAGTGACCTCTTATTGATAGACTTCAATTAAAACCCAATCTCTTGATGCATGTTTTGGATAGACTTCATTTAAAATACAATCTGCACATCTGCTACATATCCACGTGTATGATTTGAACTTCTATTAAAACACAATCTCCACCCATCTTCATCAATCCATATAATAATTTTAATTTTCTTATATGTCCAATTCAAAATGCCAAAACCAAACAAAGAATATATATAATATATTCTAACAGTTTACTTATTTAGACTTGGTCCAATTTCTTCTCAAGTCTCATCAAAACACTTCATTGGTATTAAAGTTAGGTTGGCAAAGTATAATGAATAGATGTTCATAGATTGAAGTTAGATAAATGATGATTCATGGAGTGATTTAAGATGATTTCGCATTAGTTGAAGAGGAGCTAATCCAATATGGATAGAAATTATTACCTATTACTTTAAAATTTTTGGTTGAGATATAATATTTTAATTATATATGAGTACACTTGGACCAAGTCAATTCTTCTCCAACTCAGATGGCAGAAACAACTGGTTGGAGTTGGCAAAAATAGTAGTGCACCGCAACAATCGGAAAAAATTACTTTGATAGAAATTGCATTGACAGTTGTGGAAGTAGAAACAGAAACAGGAATGGTGGCATTAATAGATTTTTTTTACAAGGAAAAGAAACAAAATTACATGATCCTCTGAGGGAGACTAATCCCCTCTATATCCTGGAGAAGGATAATGGCACATCCTGCGGGTGCAACATCAAAAGTGGTGAGCCCGAGATCCAAATTAACAGCAAGGTTGGCAAGCCAATCAGCACATCGATTGCCCTCTCTATATGTGTGACACGTATGAACGACCAAATTGTGAGTAAGTAAGTCGTGAATGCCCAGGATGTGAGGGTTGAGTGACATAGTCCGGTGTGAAGCGTCAGACAGAAGGTCCTTTACTATAAGAGAGTCCAGCTCGAGTACCACGTGCTAAAAGCCAAGGGTCCAAGCAAGGTTCAGACCCGAATAGACTCCTTAGAGTTCCACCGAGACCGGGAAACACCGACCGATATTCTGTGCAAAGTCTCCAAGCCAATCCCCGGAGTTATCCCGAATAAGACCACCAGCTGTGATCGATGAGTTAGCGATGTTAACTACACCATCATTATTTAGTTTAACCCAGCCCAGGGTAGGTAGACACTACCCAATAAGTCATTCGTAACGAGGGCAAGGAATAAGACAGGCACGAAGGTGCCAAGCTGAGGCCTGATGAATCTGATGGACGTAATTTAGGACGAGGGTCATTGGAGAACTCGGCTAGGAGAATTGATTGTCAAAAAGAGCCAGATTCCTCTATGACCAAAGGAACTAGCACGCAGTACCAAAGATAACTGACCACTCAAGCCCAGAGACCAACCCATGATTCTGAAGATTGAGGGTGAGCCAGTCAAGGGTATTTGTGTGGAAAAAGTCCAGAGATGGGGAGTGGGGAGGGAAAAAATGCCATAGACTACGCGCGTTTGGGCAATCGCGTACCATATGTAACGAGGATTCATCCGTAAGATAGTGATAACAGGCTGCGCTTGTGGTAAGGTTTTTACGTACGCGTTGTTGGTTGGAGAGGAGGCGGTCATGAGCAAGAAGCCATAAGAAGGAACGAATACGTTGGGGTCCGGGCCAGTGCCATATGGGCTTCCAAATGTTACCTGAAGTATAGTTGGAGTGTTCCAAGATCAGAGCATAAGCCGAGGCAGTGTTGAATCGCCCAATAGTCGAAGGGCCCCATACGGACTTGTCTGTTCCTAGGTAGGGCTTAGGAGAGAAGGTTCCGCAATGGACAGACAGATATGGGAGGGAAGCAAGGTTTGGAGCACATTCCACTTCTAATTACCTGTGTTGTCCACGAAGTGTTGAACCCGTAGGTCAAGGTCAGAATGTGGAATTGGAGTAGTGGCATGCGGTATAAGGGGGCCCACGTTCACAACCCAAGGGTCCGTCCAAAATCACGCCTAGGACCCGTCACATATCATCCAGTTCATGCTCTTTAGGACGTAGGGCCAGATAGCTTTAATGCTTTTCCAAACCATGGAGCCTCCAATGGTGGTAATAGAGGTAGGGATGCTGTGAACGTCGAAGTGGTACTTATCAGACAAGAATCGAACCCATAGTGCCATAGGATTAGAAATTAGTGCCCACCCTAGCTTCATAAGTAACGCGTCATTGGTGTCTTTAATGTTATGAATCCCCAGCCCACCCTTTTCTTTAGGTTGGCATATTTGATCCCAGTGAACGAGAGGCATCTTTTGGTTTCCGGGAGAGGAGCCCCATAAGAAATTACGCATGATTTTCTCCAATTCATCGCACAATCCCTGAGGGAACCAGACCTTTTGCATAGTATAAGTAGGAAGCGCAGAAATGACAGATTGTATCAAGGTGGTGCGTCCCGCAAACGACAGTAGGTTGGCTTGCCATCCCGAAAGGCGTTGTTGGACTTTATCAATAAGATATTGATACGTACGTTTATTGACGTTTTCATGCGATAGCGGAATGCCAAGATAACGTCCGAGATCTACTGTTTGCTTGAAGCCCAACTCTCTGCTGAGATTACGAGCTACAGAATTAGAGATATTTATGGAGCAGAAGCAGCGAGATTTTTCAGGGTTAAGCCCCGAAGCTGCGCAGAACGTATTCAAGATATCACGAATGACTAAAACTTGGTCAATCGAAGCTTCAGAGAACAAGAAGAGATCGTCGGGAAAAAACAGGTGAGATAGGGAGTGGCCTCGACGGCTTAATTTGATAGGCTTCCACTGGCCGTTAGCTACAGAGTTCTGGATAAGGTGACCCAGACGTTCCAGACACATCACGAAAAGGTAAGGTGAAAGCGGATCCCCCTGTCGAATGCCTCTAGTAGGGGTAAGAGTATCACTGAGAACTCCATGCCAATTGACCTGCATGGTCACTGTGGAAACACACTTCATGATAAGATTGATCAGTGAATCCGGGAGGCCGATGTCATTGAGAGTGTCGTAGATAAAATCCCAAGAAAGACGATCGTAGGCTTTCTCTAAGTCCATCTTGATGGCCATCATCCCTGTCTTCCCCAATTTCCATCGCATAGAATGGGTAATCTCTTGGGTGATAATATTGTTATCAATAATTTACCTGCTCGGGACAAAGCTACGCTGATTAGGGCTTATAAGGTTGGATAGGTAAGGTGTCATTCTGGTTACGACCAGTTTGGTAATGGCTTTGTATAGCACAGAATAGAGAGCGATAGGTCAGAAGTGAGTGATTGATTGAGGGGAGGGGGTCTTGGGGATGAGGACTAGGGCAGTACGATTGAGGGCTTGCTTCCAGACTTCATGTCTAAAAGTTTTCTGAATAAAAAGAGTGAGATCAGGTCCAAGGTGATCCCATTGGGACTGGTAAAATAGAGCTTTAAAGCCATCTATACCTGGGGCCTTATTGGAATCCATGGCAAAAAATACGTTCTTGACTTCCTGGAGAGAGATTGGGGCTGTCAGCTCAAGAGAAGCGCTGGGGGGGAGAGCAGGGAAAAGGCCAGTAGGAAGAGAGTGAGGTGGGGTGGCCAGGTTTGCTATGTAAAGTATGGCAAAGAAAGTATGAGCGATTTGTCGAAGCGAGTCAGGATCCTTATGTACGTAGCCATTGCCGTCGCGGAGGGAGGTGCAACGTAGTTTCCGTCGTCAACCTAAAGTGACAGCATGGTAATAGGCAGTGTTCCTATCCCCTTGTGCTATCCATTGACTTCTCGATTTTTGATGCCAGAACAGTTCCTCTTGCACGATGACTTGTTCCAGTTCCTTTTGTAAGTGCGCCTCCAAGTCTTGCAAAGAGTCAGATTGCTCTTCTTCCAACTTAATTTGGATGTCCTTTAGTCGAGCCATGAGTCTCTTTTTGCGCTGAAAGATGTTGCCAAAAGTAGAGTAATTCCATTGTTGAAGTTTGTCCGCCAGCTGCCCTAGCGCACTAGAAACTGCGGACAGATGGGGATTCTAATTGTCCTTAATAATTTGGGCAAATTGGTCTTGGGTCAACCAAGCAAATTGAAATCAAAAGGGTCGAGGGAAAGGGAAATACGGCATAGGTGGGGTAAGAGCCACAAGGAGGGTCGATGATCATAATTAAGGAAAGGAAGGTGAGTAATTGTCATATGCGGGAAGGAAGTCAACCAGGGGCGAGAAAAAAAGATGCGATCGGGTCGGGCTCAAAGTTGTCCCCTCCTCCAAGTGAATTTGGGTCCTACGAACCCAAGGTCCTGAAGGTGGCAAAATTGGATACAATCTCGAAATGAATTGCTCACACCGGAGCAGCATCTGGATCCGCCACATTGGTCTTCACTGTCTAATTTGGCATTGAAGTGCCCACCCACGAACCAAGGTTTAGTGGTCATCCGGGCAATTTGACGCAAATGTTTCCTAAGGAATTGTTGGAGCGGGTAATTTGAACTTGCGTATATAGCCATGAAGTCGAAAGAAGAGTGTGCCCAGGTGATGTGGACATGAATAAATTGCCGATGAGATAAGAGAATTTGAATGGTAGTGACGGTATTCCATAAAAGCCAATTGCCCTCGGAAAATCCCTCAGCCTCCACTCTGAAGGAATGATTGAAACCCAATTTTCTGATAACTTTTTGTGCTTGTACTCTGTTAATCTGAGATTCCACCAGGACAACAAGGATCGGTTTATGAATCCGGACATAATTCTTGAGAATGGGCTGGAAGTTCTTACCACCAACCCCTTGGCAATTCCATATGAATATTGACATATTAAATCGAGTAGGAAGGAAAATACTATGAGTCGGGTTGTCTGACCCCATCGGTGGTCTGTCCCTCATCGAGGGAAGTTGCATGAGGCATTGCCACCTCGTCCATTAGAGAGTCAATGATAGTGGGTTCATCATTAGCCGGGTTTAGAGTAGTCTGAAGATCAAGGGGGCTAGAAGGGGGCAGGAAATTGTTAGAGGTTAATGGGGGGAGGACTACGTCATTCGATATGTCCTCCTCCATAGGACCAATGTCCATATCTTCGTTCATATGAGTGGCGAGAGAGCTGTCATGGATAAGTAAACCCTGGTGCGAAGGTAAAGAAACGGCTACATGATTAGGGTTGGAGGTGGTGGATACTATGGGCTGTTGACCCTGTTCAGAAGGACTTTGGGCTGAATTAGCTAGTTGGATTGGGGCTTGATGGGAGCTTGGCCAGATGAAGGCCCAGCCTTAGACATGGGTGGCCCATGCGTAAGCGCAGGCCCATGCCCCTGCAGGACGAGGTCCCAAGCGGGTGCCTTAAGCACTGGAGGTCGCTGTGAGGCCGTGGGGGATGGAGAAGGCAACGCATTTGGAAGGTTCCGAAGCGCTGGGGTCAGATACGGGTTGCGAGTGGGAGCATCCGACTCTACTAGCGCCTGGTACCTCGAGCCTCAGGGTCGCTCGGCGGTGGGTGGGGAACGTCTGTCAAGTCATGTCATTGTACCATTGGAGGGGCGGCGACTGCGTTGTTAGACTTAAATCCAGGGGCCATATTCGGTGTTGGAATTGGAGTTACGGTAGGGGGCGTGCGTAGAATCGTTGGAGTATCCGTTGGAGGAAACACTGAGGGGTCACCTGGTGCCGGAGAGACAGAAGGCTGGTGAGGGCAGATCGCTGTCTCGTGGCCAGTGCACCCCCACCAAAGAACGGAGAGGTGCGGTAAGGTCAATTTCAACCGCTACCGTAGCGTAACGTCCCCTTTGTGTTTTTTAGGTGGTTGTATCTATGCGAATTGTGCGACCGATTAAGTTGCCTAGGGCACCTAAGATCGATGGATGATAGTGGACGACAGATAGCTCAGGGAATTGAACCCAAGTAACCACGTGGGAGGCTTCACCGGAGGATGGTCGGAAACTCAGATGCCAGGGCTAGATGGAGAAGGTATGCCCCAGGATCACTCACGGCCCGTTCGTGAGAGCATGGAGGTAGTCCTCTTTCTGCACAAAATTAATCAGAAAAAAATCATTATCCAAGTATATAATTTTCATCGGACCTATCAGGTGCCATATAGCATAAAGGCGGAGCTTGAGCATATTGAAACCGATGCGACGATCCAGCAATTTGACTACCACCGCATTCTCCCAACGTTTGTTTAATCTGCCTTTCAGGGAATTGGAAAATTCAATTCCTAGCCCAAGCTCGCCTTGAACCATCGTGATGTCACTCTCTTCAATTTCCACAGGTTCCTCTTCTGGCCATTCTGGAATGCCAATAGCTTCAGTTACTTGATGACCAGTAACTGCAGCGCTATAGCTATGGGGGAGGGCATTCTGAGCAGGAGGATAAGGGGCGGGTCTTCCTCCCGCTCTCGTATGCGGATTTTGTTAGCCGTGTGCTCGGTGGTGTCTGAGGAATTGATATCCTCCCGGGAAGCGTCTGAGGGTTGAGATTCTAGAGCAGGTGACATTGTTGACATCGATGCTAATAGAGAAGCAAATGAACAGTAGCAAATGAACAATAGCAGAGAAAGTTCAGAGAAAAAGAGTCGTTTAACCTGTCAAAAATAGAAATAGAAACAGGAATGGAAATTGAAAACAGAAACAGAAACAGAAACAGAAACAGAAATATAGAAATGATGGCGCCAACAACTTAACAAAACGGAAAAATATTGCAGTTCATAAATAATTAAAGTGCTAGCTCTAATATCATATGAGCTAAAAGCAGAAGTTTTATATGTGTGTGTATGATTTTATTATAGAAAATACAACATTTATTTATTAGGAGCTAATTTTAAAAGCTATACAAAAAAATCCTATCATGATTGTCATAATTTTAGCTAATAATCTCTTATCATATATAAGAAATGCAAAAAAAAGGGAAAAGGAGAAGTTGACATCAGGGATGGTAATGGGTTAGCCTGCCAATTTTTTAAAATAAATTTTTAAAATTTAAAAGTAAAATATAACTTTTTTAATTAAGTCCGGACCTAAATTGCCTAAGCCCAAACTTGCTCGAGACCCAATTTTTCTAAGCAAAACAATGTTGTTTTGCTTTAAAAATTAGATCTTGGGCTGACCTGGGCATGGGCTATGGGCCAACTCATTGAAAACACCTAAATCTTAGCCCATAGGCCAACTCATTGTCATCCCTAGTCGACATGTGTGAGAAGTATATATTTCGAATGATGATAGGAATGAAAATGAACATAGTGAAGAATGAGACAACTAAAGGAGGCTTGGCTCACATAGGGCAATGATAATAGGAATGAGAATAAATATAATCATTATAATTATAATGGTTAGTTAGGATGAAGGAATGATTATCATTACTATTGATAGTTGTTGATTTATAAAAAATCTTGATAAATAAAATTTTGATAAAATTTTATTTTACATCAAAGTTTAATATATTTTAATTAATTATATTTAATTGTTAAAAAAGAGAAAAATATGATTAATTATTTATATTGAATTGTTAAAAAAAGAAGTTATTTTTATTAACTAATTAATTATATTTGAATTAATTATACTAATTGCTAGAAAAGAGGAAAAAAGAAAAAAGCCAGTGACAAGAAGTTTCACGGCCCTGACACTTTTGTTTTTTTGTAAAATGACTTTTATTCTTCTCGTAATTGTGGGTATAGAGTAATACCCAAAACTCATATATAAAAATAATGTTCATTCAATGATAATATATTGTCAAGCAGCTATTTTTCATTCCCTATCTAGACCCTCTTCCTACAACCATTAACTTAGCATTAAGAGATGTTAATAGGTCGGGTCGAGCTTAGGCCGCTCTTGACCCAACCCGGTCAAACTCACAGGCTAAGAAGCCCGTATCTAGCCTGGTCCAGCCCAACCTTATTTTTTTAAAATTAAAAAATGATATTATTTTTTCTGTCGGACCAAATAATTTTAGCATGTGACTCGTAGCATAGTCAACCCGAAGCAAAATCATGCTAGACCAAGTCGGGTAGCCCAAAATTGACATTTCTACGAGCACCCTGAGGCAATTCACTTCCTCATTCCATCTACAACTCATTTTGGTCTTTACCAATAAAAATAAAAACATTAAGACTACTAATTTCAAGAAACCTGCAATTTATATATATATTGTACAGCTCTAAAAACCAAAAATACAACCACCTGGCACCTTTCTTGTATGAATGACAAATTGGTCGAGAAGTGGCAGTTACATTTAAAAGTAATCAATTAATTTGTAAGGTGAGTACAACAAAATCTATTAATTTTAAACTAGAAAAAGGCTGACGCTGTCAGGCAAGGCATGTGACTCTGAATGACGGTAGGTCTGGCATTTTATAACAAGTTAAAAGGACATGTCATTATTGCTGAAGTGATCTTTTTATGTGAATTTTTTTCCTCAGCTAGTATTTTGCTACAATTAAAATTTTCTGAGGCGCGAAATTTTTAAAGGGTTTCTAATCATATATATATCCATAGATGTACATAAGATTATGTAACCATTTCTAAATTCTAAGTTTTCTGCTGTTTCTTTACTTGAGCAGGCATGGAGCAACGGCAGAATACATCCTCTAGAGCATCGAGTGACGATGCATGGGAACGAAGATAGATACTCGGTTGGGCTATTTTCTTACTGTAACAAGTGAAAGACATTTATCGGATCAAATGATTTTGTGCGTACATGTATCTATGATTGTTTCATTTTGTACGATATTGATTTATTTCCTTGCTGCTTCCTTCCTTTTTTGTAATTCTTCAATGGTTCAGAATTTATTAAGATATCACACACTAATAAGTGTTTGTTTCTAACACTTAAATACTCAATCACCAACCATCATGTTGGTTCATCAACC
>JAOQML010012361.1:10000-12208 GCA_027568935.1 Erythroxylum urbanii | reverse complement strand
CAACTACCTAAAATCATGTACTAAAAACAACCAAAACTCTATTAAATTACCTTGTTAAATTTAGGTACTATTCATCAAAAAACCCATCTAGTTTTTCTTCATCTTTTTTCCAAAATTCCTGTTGATAAGATGATTTTAGGGACCCTAGGTTGATGATTTAGTGTTTAATTATAGATTTAGGGGTTAAAGGTAGGGAAATTTGGCTTGAAAATGGAAGAAAAATGAAAGAAAATGGAGAAGGAAGAGGGAGGGTTATTCCCAGCAAATCTAGGGGAAGAAGAGAATATAAATCTAATAGTTTTAATAAAAATGAAACTTAATCCAAGAAATACCAAACTTTCTCTCTTTACTTTATTTTCAAGATCAAAAATTAATTTTTAATTTTAATCCATTAGTTGGATTTAATCCCATTAAAATATCTTTATTTAATAACTTTTAAAATTCATAGTAAAAATTATTTGGGTGCTATTTAGTTTATCCTCTCATTTTAATTGACCTTCAAGACCCTAACTCGTAATACCATAAAGAAAGACATCTTTGAGATTTATAAAAAACAAAGGAATTTGGAATGGAAGATGTTATCTAGTAATCAAAGACAAGTTGCCATTACATCAAATGTGTGGATGACATATAACCAAAAGAAGGATTATATGGTTGGGATGACATATTACATTTAAAATGAGTAGACTTTATATAGTTGAATCATAATGTAAATAATAATTTTTAATTTTGTTATCAGTTATTCATTGATTATGTTATAATTGATATTTTTCATATTCTTAAATGATATGTTTACTTATGTCCCGATGTCCTACATAAGTGGAAGGTTAATTACTATATTGGATGAGTGCTTAAAAGATCATAACATCAACCAAAACTCTCAACCATAACTTTTGTATAAACGGCGCCATGATTGAAAAAGTGAAAACCAAGTAAGAGATTGGGAGCCCATTGATGGATGGGAGATTATTCCAAATGCATTGTTTTAGGCATATTATGAATTTGATAGTAAATGATGAGTTGAAGATAACAAAGGAATGGGTACAAGCAATATGAAATAACGTAGTCTATTAGAATACAACACCTAAAATGAGTTAAAAGGTTTAAAGATACTACAAGGTACCTATACATTTTATACATAAATAATTTGAGTTTGGGTTGTCTAATAAGATATAATTCAACATTTAAGATTTTTGAGTTGGAAACTAAGTATTGAGGCATTCATCAAGTTGAAACAATAAGATTTTTAATGTACTTGCTTACTGACAGAAGAGCAATGGTAGTTACCTAAAGTAATTTGTGCAAAGTTGGTGATTTTTTATATTGTTATTAAGTTGTTCATAGGAACAAAATATCTAACTTCATGCATTTGCTTTGCTAGAATATGCCAGATTAAACTAGCATTGTATGAGTGCATTTTAATTCCAATGAGGTGATTCAAATAATAACTGATCAAATGATGGAGAAATTTAATACTTATTAGTCTATAGTTAGTAAAACCATAGTAGCCATTTCTATGATGGACCCGAGATAAAAAATAGAGGGACTTATAAATTGTTATTGATAGTTTTCTAGTGATTAGAATGAAGGAAATGTTGATATTATTAAACACTCCATTATGATTTGTTTAAAGATTATCAATTAAGAATGGATAAAGATTTAGTAGTTTAGTATATGTTTCATCTATTGTTGATAAATCATTATCAAGTACATTTGGAAGTTTAAGTTAAATAAATATTTGGAAGTAGATATTGTGACCACAACTAATAATGAGCATTTTCATGTATTATCATAGTGAAGTCGAATGGAACTCAATATCTAATAATTTAAGTAATTTTGCTAGACTTGTTAACAACTACAATATCTGTAGTTATTTTTTAGTCTACTTTTAGTACTGGTGTTTAGATAAAAGTCCTCATCATAGTCAACTTCATCCTAAAACTATTAAGCCCTGATATGTTTCTAAAGTTGGTTACCTTCTAAAAATATTCAAGGTAAGCTCGATAATTTATCATAGCTTAGTTTTTTTTAATGTCATTTATTATATTATCTTTTTTATATTGTGATAGATACAAAGATAATTTATCTAATTAAAATTTTATTTGAATTAGTATTTGATGTGTGCTTAATTGTTTATACATTCACTTCTTAACACTTATTCTTTAGAGACCTATGGAGGGCCAAACTTTCTTATTCCAGTTCGATGAT